>PVHP010020501.1:17500-30558 GCA_004024765.1 Zapus hudsonius | reverse complement strand
ATTAACCCAAGTGCCCTAGGCATTTGCTCTTAACCAATGAACAGCCAGGCTGAGAATTTCAAGTCTCTCAGTCAGTCACAGTGCGCCAAAAATGCTCTCTTGCCAGGAGACAAGCTTCCAGCATTGCATAAAGTAGAAATTCGTTCTGATATCAGTCACCTGATATCATTCAGCAATAAGTAAACTGACTGAGTCTGGAGCCCTGTCCGTTAGACCTCTCTCCATACCTGAAAGATGAGGATAAGAGTGTTTACCAACTTTGGTTGATGTTGTAGGAATTGATTAAAGTTTCTTTGGCATTATCTCATGAAAGGCTGGGCAGCTCTGACACCGGTGTCACCTTAGGCTATGAAATGCCTCGGCCCTTCCAGGACACTCCCTCCAAGCCCAATCCAATCCTATGACGACAGGTGACTTGCTGTGGCCCATGGTACATTCAGACATACATGCGAAGTACCAATAAGCCTATCGCCCGAAGCTAAGAGGCAGTTTTTCTAATGCTGCAGGCTCATGCGCAAGATACCAAAATAGCACCAGAAATACTATACCCATATTGCTTTCTCCTAGACATCTGACACTTGTAAAGCTGATGCCAAATTTCTTGTCACATATGTGTCTGGAAGCCTTCGTGCTGAGAGGCATTTCTTATCTCCTGACATTTCAGAGAGCTGCGCAGAGCTAGACTAGCACAGAGGCGCCTTCAAAAAGGCTAGAGACAAAAGCCAGAATTCTTTGAAGGTGACCCCCACAGCTCTAGCTGGGGGAGATCCAAGACACCCTTCGGCACAGCTGTAATTCTCAGGATATTCCAAATGTCTGAGGTTGTAGCTTTCAGTTTGGAACAGCTGGACTGCTCCCACTCTCCAAGGTCATTTAGAATAACATGTCCTTCGGCCAAGTGAGAAATGTTACTGTAGGCAAACCAATCATGAGTTCAAACAACCCTCAGGGCCTTCGAGGCCCAGATGGTCTGTCTCAGGTGGCACAGGCCACCTCTCCCTATTACAATCAGGCTTCTGGTTGATGCCTATGATTGTTGTAACTAACCCCCCCCAAACAGGATCAAAACTAGGTTTTGTACAAGATACAGCCTACTGATTCCCTTCCTTCTGATCTTGCCTACATAACCTGCCTAACAAAGTGGGGCCCTTAAGTATCGGTCACCCAGAGGCTTCTCTTAAACTACATGTGTCAAAATAATCTGGTCTCTTTTATTGCATGTGTGTGTAATGCTCATGTTTATATGTGTATGTGTACATGTAGAGGCTAGAAGACATCCTCAGGAAGATGTCATCCTCAGAAGCACGGGCACCTCATTTAGAGACAGGAACCCTCATGGTCTAAAGCTCACTACTAGGCTAAGCTAACCTATCCAGCCAGTGAGCCCCAAGGATCCTCCTGTGTCCACTTCCCCACTAGCATTTCAGGAAGACGATAGGGATTGAACTCAGGTCCTCATGCTTGTAAGGCTGAGCTGTCTCCCCAACCCATACTAACCTAATCAGAAAAGCAAATTCCTTAGGCTTTATTCCAGACCTTTGCAGTCCTTGGGCAAATGGGATCTAAGAATCTGCATGGTCAACAGATTTCCCAGATGATCTTTTAACTTTTCATCCTCACAAATACATTTTATACACAGTGAAGTTTTAAGAAACATGACAGAATATTCAAGCAAATTAAAATGAACAAAGTCTCAACTTGCTGGAAGAATCCTTAGCCACAGCCTCCAGAGACCAGTGAGTCATCCACTCTAAACTCACCCTCAAGCAAGTGCCCCTGCACTCAGGAGGCAGGAATGTGTTTCCTGATCTCCTCCTCTCAGCTCTGTTGCTCATGCCCTGCTTTCAGAATAATGAGCACAGCCATATGATGCTTCTGGCCTTGGCTGCCTTGCATTGTTTAACTTCTTGTATGAGATTTCATTGCTGCCATGATAGATTACTACAAAATTGGCATAATGCTCTGGGCTAGAAGTCTAGTGCAGATCTCACTGGGATAACCTCAAAGTCTCAGGACACCCCTGGTCCCTCAAGTGGGTCTCAGGGGAATTCTCTGGATTCCAGCCACCACCCACTCTCATTGGCTCCTGGCCCTCACCCTCCATCCTCAGAGACAGCCACCCTGCATCTCTCTGACTCGTCCACACTTCTTTCTTGCTCTTTTCTTCTGCCTCCCTCATGATTATAGTGAGAACCCTGGATAAGCCAGGATAGCCTTCCAATCTCAAGAGTCTGCATATGTGATTGTGCACGTGACCATGTCTGCAGTCTCTTTTGCCATGAAACAACATTTTCACTGATTCCAGGGCTGGAGAGGTGTTTTGGTGGATAAAGAACTTGCCACATCAATATGAGAACTGGGAGTTCAGATCCCAGAACCCATTTAAATATCAAGTGAGGACTAGAGAGATGGCTCAGCAGGTAAAGTGCTGGGTTAAAAAGCCTGGCAGCCTGGGTTTGATTCCCCAGTACTCATGTATAGCCAGACACACAAAGCAGCACATGTGTCTGGAGTTTGCTCAGTTTCTCTCTCTCTCTCTCTCTCTCTCTCTCTCTCTCTCTCTCTCTCTCTCTCTCTCTCTCTCTCTCTCTCTCTCTCTCTCTCTCTCTCTCTCTCCTTGCATATAAATAAATAAGTAAATGTGTCACGTGGGCATGGTGGCCTCTCTGTAATCCCAGAACTCAGGACGCAGAGACCATGGACCCCCAAGGCTAGCTTGCTAGCTAGACTAAGCTCTGGGTTCAAGTGAGAGACCTGCCTCAGACTAAAGGAGAGAGCAGTTGAGGAAGACACTCAACTTCTGGTCTCTCCACACAGACACACACACATGCATTTGAACCTGTATACATGTGAACACACATGTATACAAACACGTAGACACACAGGTACACACACCTCACCACCACACGCATGCATATGTAAATAAAATCATCTCAACTAGGAACAAAGAAACTGGGACATTTATCCACCAATTCCTAGTAGTAAAGGTTCACATTCATTACTGAGGACTTCCAACACTTTCCTACCTTGCTAATTGGCACTGGACTCAATAGCTAGAGAATATCCTTGGTAGAAACACACAAGAGAACATAGGTTTTGCTTCATCTGAAATGCTGTAGGGCGGACCAAGCAGTCAGGGGCAGAGGAACCCTAGTATGGAAAGCACGGTGGGGGAGGGGGGCTAAGGAATGTGTGGTGCTATGTTTCAAAAGTTTTAATCTCATATTCATTGAACCAGCAATTCAATTGAATTCAGAATTCAGGAATTCATGCTAATGGCATAGTTGTATACATAAGCCATAAAACATATACTATTTTAAAGAATTGGAAATAATTAAATTTTTTCAAACAATAGAGGACTGGTTAAATAAATTGTGGTGATACAATGGAATATTCTGCTATAATTAAATATGATACCAGTCTGTTTTTATTAAGAGGGGAACCAGTTCCTATCATACTGCTGATTTTTTTTTAAAAAAGCAGGCTACAAATAGTAAATAGGTTATGAATGTGGCCATGTAAATTTATGCATGTATAATAAAGTGTGTGTGTCTGTATAGCAAGACGCCTCAAAGAATACTCACCGAAACTCCAGCAATAGTTACTGCTAAGCAGAATTTATCATCCTTTGGGCTTTCCTTGCCATACTTTTCTGTATTACAAAAGTTGTAGACAGTAAGCAGTGTAGTATTTATTAGCCAACCTAATGCAAAGATACTTTCTACTTTAAGAAAAGAAACTCTTTCGTCCTAAAAGATAATAAGTTTCTGCATAGTTCTATTGTCAAATTGCTTACATATACATGTTTTCATTTAAAAGCTACATGAGACTAGGCACTATTCCACAAACTATTTAAGGCATATTCTGAACACAGCGGGTGCTTAATAAATATTTATTCTTTAATTGATTTTCATCAGATAACATTCAAACAGCACACCGTAGTAACTGGGTCAAAGAGAGAGATTCACACCACATGGTGAACACTTCCCAGGAGCTGTGAGGCTTGGGGTGGCCTACTCAGGTAGGGGCCTGCCACTGCAGGCAGGGACAAGCCATCCCCTACATTGGCACACCTCCCTGAGATGCTAATAGGAGCCACGCATGCTCCTGAAAACCAAGGCTGAAGAAAACTGCTTTACTGCACAAGATGGGTGGAATCTGTGTAAATCTGCTAGAAATTCATTTGTTTGACCCCCAAGACACAGGCCTTCCTCAGAAGCAGTGCTTCCCTTCCAGAGCTGGGCAGAGATGCAGAGAAGACAGGAGGAGAGCATAGGCAGAGTACTGAAAATACTGCTGTGTGAGGCCCCACAGACCTTTCTTCTGCCCACCTCCTCAGCCCCTTCTGTAGAAAGGGGGAAACTGTCACCTATCCAGGTTGTTCTAGACAAAATACTGAGCAAATAAAGAGAAAACAGAAATGAGGGCACATCTCAGGTGATTTATATATTAGAGATAACACCCCATCTCTTTGGATTCATTCTTGTACAGAGATTGAGCCACATGGTTCTTCAATTATGTTTGGATTACAAAAGTTTAGAAAATGGACCCTCAAAACTTGTGTGTGTGTGTCAGCCGGGCGTGGTGGTGCACGCCTTTAATCCCAGCACTCGGGAGGCAGAGGTAGGAGGACTGCCGTGAGTTCAAGGCCACCCTGAGACTACATACTGAATTCCAGGTCAGCCTGGACTAGAGGGAGACCCTACCTCAAAAAACCAAAAAAAAAAAAAAAAAAAAAAAAAACAAAAACAAAGTTGTGTGTGTCAGAAAGTCATCGCACAACACCAAGAGAGCCTGCAAGATCCAGAATGGTAACCAGCCCCCAGATACTAGCATATGCAGTGCTGGAAGGCGCTACATAAGCGGCCAGGGGAAATTGGTCAATAATATTTGGAGAAAGCAGTGACCACTAATATACAGTGCAGACTGTTGCCATGAAAAGGCTGAGCACATTGCCTCCTGGGAGAAATCAGCGAGCCAAGAAGTGATCACTTGGGCAATAGAGGCGCCATAACCTGGGGGGGGGCGGGTAGTCAACAGCTTTCAAATTGGCCAAGAAATCCACTCAGGGTCAAGGAGCCCTTAACTGGAACTGGGACTCAGGGCAAAATCCCATGGGAACCAAAAACTTGGGCCCCCAAGGAGAAACTCCCATTACTAGAGAACTACAGAGAGGCTAATCTTAGTAGAATCTCACCAAATTAGAAATGTGTGTCTCATTTAACCCATATTGACGTCACTCTCCTATGGAGATCCTGTTTGTATTTTTCAGAAGGCAGTGAGAGAGCCGAGGTCATTCAACTCCACCAATGAGCTACAGGTGGAGGGCTGACATGCTGGCAAGAGATGAACCACCCAGGCTTATCATGTAGGCCCCAAATGAAACCCTTGAGAGAATGACGAGATAGCAAGAGATCTAACAGCACAGCTAATCAGTCAACTCAGGATAAGTCAGCATGACAGACACCAATGGTTTTCAACACATGGCAGAAGTACAGAGGCCCTTAAGATCTCAACAATAAAGCAGTCTTAAATCTCACCCACCATGACTCAGGGAACTAAGCAGAAGAGGGGGTGGAAAGAATTTAAGAGTCATGGTGGGGGAGAATATCCAGAGACATTTCTCCCCTCAGCAACAACACACAAGTTGCGGGGAAACCTGGCTGCCTCTTGTGCTATCCATAACCTCCTACCCTATGGAATGATCCAGTATGCTCACCAAGGAGGATAGCCAGTGGATTGGGGACAGGGAAGAGGGAATCAGGGATACCAATGTAATATTTACATTACAATATACACTGTATCTAATTTTGGACAATAAAAATATCAATTAAAAAACTAGTGTGTGTGTGTGTGTGTGTGTGTGTGTGTGTGTGTGTGTGTGCGCGCGCGTGCGCGTAAGCAAGCATATACTAGGCTAGTACCCCAAATCTCTTCTGTCAAGTGTGGAAATAAGATTCATTTCAAAGTGAATTGGCACTGTCACAGAGTAGCAAAACTAAGAACTATGGAAGTGTGATCCATGGCTTGGTCCAGCTTTTCTAGCCTTGGAAAAACATCCTGAAGGCTGGCAAAGATCCAGTCGATGACACACCCTTGCCCAGTAACAACCTGGGCCACGCAGCTCCAGCTCTGCTGGCCTGACCTGGAGAATAACTAGTCTTCACACAGAAGTGTTGCTTTCACTTCCTTTTGAAGGACAATAGTAAAATAACAATAGCTATGATTAATTGGGCTTTTACCCATACATTCACTTGGGCAGAGCTGTCAGAGGCCTATGATATTGAAATTTAGAGAGTTCAAATGTTAACCAAAAATTTAAAAATTACTAGTTGTCGCTAATGTAAATAACACCCATCTGTGAAACACATCAGAAATTTTAAAAATTAATTATGGGATTGAATTTCTGATACTCTCCCAGGATGGCTCTGGCACCTGCTATGTGCGAGGCACTGGGCTAGACATTTTACATATGGCATCTCTTTTTTTTTATATATGTTTTATTTATTTTTGACACTTTCTTTTTTTAAAATATTTTATTTATTCATTTTCTAGCAGAGCGATACAGAGAGTGAGAGAGGAAGAGAGAGAGCACCACGGCCACACCTTGTGGGTCTGGCTTACATGAGTCCTGGGGAATTGAACCCGGGGCCTTAGGCACTGGAGGCAAATGCCTTAACCACTAAGCCATCTCTCCAGCCCAAAATATTTATTTATTTATTTATTTATTTATTTGCAAGCAGAAAGAGATAGAGAGAAGACAGACAGACAGAGAATGGGCATACCAGGGCCTCCAGCTACTGCAAACAGACTCCAGATGCATGCATCTGGCTTTTATGTGGGTACTGGGAAATTGAACCCAGGCTCGTCAGCTCTGCAGGCAAGCGGCTTAACTGCTAAGCCATCTCTCCAGTCCAGCATCTCTTTTAACTTCCACGATATCCTACTACAAGGTTATTAGACACCCTATTCTGCAAATTAAAAATAACTGCAGGCTTTATGCGAGTGGGACCAAGTGAGTGAGAGACCAGTTCTGATATTGAGGGACTATCCTAGAGCTGAAGAGGGAGACTCACTGTGATATGGCTTAGAGCTCTACCCAGAGGTCCTCTGTAGCTCAAAATAGTTTCCCCTTGCCGGTTGTTCTACTATTAGTTTCAGTCTTTTGTTTTGATGTGTATATATGTGTGTATGCATATTCCTATGTGTATGGATGCACACGTGTGTGCAGGCATACATGCATGAGCTTGCACATTGCATGTGGAGGCCAGAGGACAACCTCAGGTGTTGTTTCTTTTTAAAAATATTTTTTATTTATTTGCAAGCAGGAAGAGATGGAGACAAGTGAAAAGAGAGAGAGGAGAGTGGGCACAACAAAGCCTCCAACCACTGCAAACAAATTCCAGATACTTGTGTCATCGTGAATCTAGCTTTACATGAGTCCTGGAGAATCAAGCCCAGGTCGTTAGGCTTTTCAGGCAAGTGCCTTAACCACTGCCAGCCCCTCAGATATTTTTCTAAGGAATACCATCTATTGTTTTTGAGACAGAGTCTCTAATTATCCTGGAGCTTATGTCTTAGGATAGACTAGCTGGCCAGTGAGCTCCAGGAATCTACCTGTCTCTGTTTCCCAAGTACTGGGATTATAGGCACATACCATAACACCTAGTATTTTATGTGGATACTTAAGATCAAACTTAGATCCTCATACCTGAGAGACAAGCACACACAAATACCCTTAGGAGTGACCTGTAAGGTTGAAAACACCCTATGTATGGACCAGACTAGGCAATGCTATGCTACAGAATAAACTGGGAATTCAGTGGTCAAATTTAATAAAGAGATCTCTTGCTCATGCAAAGTCAGATATAGATCCTGAGAGTCCTCTGAGGGGACCAGGAATGAGATAAGGAGATGGCAGGAGACGGTGCAGGATATTGTAGATGCAGCACATGGAAGATCATGGAGACTACAGATGGAGTCCACCATTCCCACCCACATCCCGTGAGCCAGAACTCAGTCAGGTGGCCAGCCTAACTGCACAGGAGGCCACGAAGTATAGGGAAGCTCAGAGAGAAGGGAGCATAGTAATCCCTATTACACTCCCCAGCGAACTGCAGATTTGGTTCTTAGATGTCAGTACATTCATTCACAAGAGTGAGTCGTGACCAGAGTGGAAGTAGTGGGAAAAGAATCTCTTTTTCAGACAGCAGGGTAGCAGTTACCTGCTCCTTGCTGGAACAAAACACTTGACCCAAAGCAGCTTAGGAGTCTCAAGGGGAAAGTTCATCATGGAGAGAAAGCATGGCAGAACTGAGGCTGGGCATCACATCTTGTCACATCAGCTGCAAGGAAGCAGCAAGAGTGAGCGAGTGCTGAGCACCCAGTGGACTGGACTGATAAACCTCAAGGATGCCCCCAGTGACACACCTCCTCTAGCCAGGCTCCGCCTCCCAAAGGCTCCACCAGCTGGGGATTGAATATAAGGGTTAATGACAAACACATGGGATTATGGGAAATAGTTTATATTTAAAGTTATATTTAAAGTTATATTTTTTGCTCCACAAGCAAAAGAAGAGATAGAAAACAGTGACAGAAACACAGGTATAGGCTTAATGACCCAAACAAGAAGTTGGAAGCAATGATAGACCTAAGCATGTACTTGACAAATTTGATGGATTTTGCTGGACTTGAAAAAACAATCTCCTGAACTTCCAGCTGACCCTGCCCACAATTCATCAAAGTTCTGAGAAGAAGTGAGAAGTGATTGTTCAGCACTAAATGAGACATTTCTATCACACACTCCAAGGCTCAAGGACCATTAAAGAAGGGGTGGTGGAAAAAATGTTAAAGCTGGGATTGGAGAGATGCCTCAGTGGTTAAGGCACTTGCCTTCAAAGCCTAACAACTTGGGTTCAATTTCCCAGCACCCACATAAAGCCAGATGCACAAAGTGATACATGCATGTGGAGTTAGTTTTCAATGGCTAGAGGCCCTGGTGCACCCATTCTCTCTGTCTCTCTTCTCTCAGTCTCTTTCTGCATGTAAATAAATAATAAAAAAAATTTTTTTAAAGAATGTAAGAGCCAAAGGATGGGGTGGAGTGCTTTGAAATGCTGTCTTCTAGACCCAAAACAATCCGTGCCTTCATGACCTCACAGCAGCTGTCGTAACCTGCATAACCCTTGTATGGATTAGAAAACTCCCACGACCCAGGGCTTGAACATGTTTTCACCCTTATATTTCATTATTCCTGTTCAAACCATACTTTCAGAACCCCAAAGCCAACTATTTGTATTTTCTGAGCACAATGTACCTTCCAGGCCCCACATCTTTGCCCAGGACATTCTGGCTAGCAAATTCCTTGCTCACTGTCCCCCACATGAATGAACATTTGTCTTTGAGGCTGACCTCATGCCATTCACTGGCTTTATTGCTGTGCTCCACTCTGCCGTCATTGAGAGTGAATGGCTTCCTTTCCTGTTCCTCCTGTCTGCTTCTGACCTTTGTACATGCTTCTGTCACTGCACATCCTTATCTCCCTTCTCCTCCCTTCTGACGCTCATCACCTCTGCTCCTTCCCTCCTCCCAGCACCTGGTACAAAGCAGCACTGCAGTCGTTGCTAAACTGCAGACCAACAGATAATTTAAGCTCCTTGGGAAACAGCAACAAATAAACATGCCTCTGGACTCTGCGGTCTCTTAAATATTTCAGTTCACTTTAATTTATAACTTTTCCCCCTCTTCTATTATTATTTAAATTTATTTCTTTATTTGCAAGGAGAGGGGTGAGAGATAGACTGGATATGCACTTTCCACTGCAAATAAACTCCAGACACACGTGCCATTTTGTGCATTTGGCTTTATGTGGCTTTATGGGGTTGTTAGGCTTTGCAGCAAGCGCCTTACCTGCTGAGCCATCTCTCCAGTCTTCTTTCTTATATTATTAAAGTTAATGTTACCTATACTCTAAGCATGTCCTGGCAATGGTGCTTCTTAGATATGGGCTAGGGAGATGACTCAGTAGATAAAGCCTTTTCCTTTCAAGCCCTGGAATCCAAGTTTGGAGCCCCAGACCTCACATAAAAGCTGGAATCCATGGTGAGTTTCGGTAATCCCAGCACATTGATAGTAAGACGGGAGGAAAGATGGGAGAATTTTCCAGAGCCTTACAGACCAGCTAACCTAGTGAACACAGCAGTGAACAACAGGAAGAATGAGATGCCTTATCTCAGATGTGGTGGAAGGTGAGAGCCAACATTCAAAATTGTCCTCTGACTTCCACGTGTGTCCTGTAGCACGCGCTCTCTGGTGCACACACGCACGTTAAATAACACACACAGCACAAGATTAGATATAAGCTTCCTTTGACTTTTGTTTTCTATGGCTCTTTGGTTTCTCTTTTTCTTCCTTCATTTTTTTCTTTCTCCTCCTCCTTTTTTCTTTTTTTTTTTTATGTCTGACGGGATCTCATGTAACCAGGTTGGCTTTGAGCTCCTATGTAGCTAGGATGTTCCTGAGCTTCTGATTCTCCAGAGTGCTGGAATTACAGGTATGTACCACCATGCCCCATTTATATGGTGCTGGGATAGAACCCAGAGCATCATGCATGCTAAGCACTCTACCCACTGAGCTCCGTCCCCAGTCCTCTCATTAATTTCCCTATGCAACCAATGATTGCTGTCTCAGGAAGGTGAATTATTCTCACTTTGAAAACTACCATCCTTGGAGATACTTTAGAGTACTAATGAATGTTTCCTTTCTAACTAAAGTAGACTTTACAAATAATAACTAAAGTAGTTTCTTTGCAAATAATATAGCATCCGTGAGTGGTGAAATTATTCCATATATTTGTTTCTACCTTGTGAGCTTCTTTGAGCAGCTACGTGAGAAAGGCAAAGGCAGCCTGATACTTAACCTACAACCCCAAAAGATCAACTGTTTTTTTAATTAAACCACGTAAGCACCTAAGGGAACTCTTAAGCATGGAAAGCATAGAGGACTGTCTTTCTATAGTTATTGCTTGATCGTTCTACTTAACTCAAAGGCCTCCTTTGAATTCTAAAAGCAGCCCTTGACAGTTGAAAATGTTGCAGAATTTTTGCAGCTTAAATCACCCCTAGGCAAATTCAAAAAGAGAAAGAAAGAAAGAAAACTAACCTCTTTTAAATATTTATTCTAAAGTTCAAGTCAGGGTCTTAAACCTGAGAATGAGAATATGCTTAAATGTTGCTGCTTTATGCAATCTTCATATATCTTATTTTGCAAATTTATGTCTCAAAGGGGAAAATGTTATAATATCATAAAAGAGACAGTGAAAGTCTTAAACTTGCCAAAACACTGTAGTCTAAAATCATTTTTAACAGAGGAAGTCATTGCTCCCTTTTAGCAAAAGAATGTCTGTATCACAAATGCATTCAAAACACAAAGAATGATCATCACTTTCTATTTGTTGGTTTGAAGTTATTTGGAGGTTGTAAAAAAAAAAACTCTAAGAACATTCTACTGCAAAGATGAAAACTGTTCCTAGCAATCAACAGCAGCAAGTTGGCTGACATCCCCAGACGTTTAGAGCACGTAATGTCAGAGAGCAGCTTAGTGTCAACCAGGAAATCACACAGAGCAGCAAGGTAACAAGTGGATCAACACTCAAAACGGGGAGCTAGGGGGATCGTTTAGTATTTGCTTTGCAAGCATGAAAACTTGAGTTTCATCTCCAGAACCCAGGTAAAAATGCTGGGAGTGGTGTTGCACACCCGTAATGCTAACATGGGGGAGGTGGAGACAGGAGGACCCCTGGGGCTTGCTGGCCAGCCAGTCTAACTTAATTGAGAGATCCAATCTCAAAAACAAGGATGGTTCCTGAGGAATGATAACCACATGTATACACATACACGCCCATAAAAAATAAAATAAAACCAGCTGGCTTAGCGGTTAAAGTGTTTGCCTGCAAAGCAGAAGGACCAGAGTTCAATTCCCCAGGACTCACTTAAAGCCAGGAGTTCATTTGCAGAGGCTGGAAGCCCTGGTATACTCATCTTCTCTCTCTCTCTCTCTCTCTCTCTCTCTCTCTCTCTCTCTCTCTCTCTCTAGTAAAATTTAAAAAATAAAATAAAGCTGTCTTACAGATATGTAATTGTAAAACATATCATATAAAAAGAAATAATATAGGGCTTTAAATATGTCCAGCAGAGGCATAAGACTTTATGGCAAATGATTAAAATCATTTATAGAGTGGCACTCATAATAACCTAGATTTTAAAAAAAGACTTGAAAGTAGAAAGCGGACTACTTCAGAAGTAGAAGAGGACCGGGGAAGAGGGAGGGACAAGAGGTGACAAAAGGAGCTGTGAGGATCATTAAAGCATGATGCTCATGTATGAAAATATCACAACGAAACCCATTGTTTCTTGCAATCAGCAAATGATACTTAAAGAAAAGAAATAGGCAAGTAAAAAAAATTTTTAAAGACAGAAAATGTTCTACGGGGGCTAGAGAGATGCTCTGCAGTTATGGCGCTTGCCTGCAAAGCCTAAGGACTCAGGTTATATTCCCCAGCACCCACGTGAAGCCAGATGCACAGTGGTGCATGCATCTGGAGTCCATTTGAAGCAGCTGGATATCCTGGCATGCCCATGCTCTCTGTCTCTCTTCTCTCTATCTCTATTAGCTTGCAACTAAATAAATAAATAAAATATTTTTAAGTAAAGGAGAGAGAAAGAAAGAGGAAAGAAGGAAGAAAGAAAGAGAGGGAAAGAAAGAAAGAAGGAAGGAAGGAAGGAAGGAAGGAAGGAAGGAAGGAAGGAAGGAAGGAAGGAAGGAAGGAAGGAAGGAAGGAAATGTGCTGTGGAGATGGCTCAGTGGATGAAGCACCTACTCCCAAGTCTGAGTCCCAAGTTCAGATCCCCAGACCCTATGTAAAAGCCAGATGCTGTCGTGTGATACTAGCATTCCACATCAAGATGGGAGGCAGAGTTGGGAGAATGTCCCAGAAGCTGTGAGCCAGCTAACCTGGTGCACAGAGCAGCAAACAGTGAGAATGCAAGACCTTGACTCAG
>PVHP010020501.1:0-15000 GCA_004024765.1 Zapus hudsonius | reverse complement strand
TCTCAAAAAGCGAAAAACTATGGGCTGGAGAGATGGTTCAGAAGTTAAGGCACTTGCCTGCAAAGCCTAATGACCAGAGTTTGATTCCCCAGGACCCACATAAAGCCAGATGCACAAAGTGGCACATGTGTCTGGAGTTTGTTTGCAGTGGCTATAGATCTTATCTCTCTTTCTCTCTTTTTTTTTTCTCTCTCTCCTCTCTCTCCTTCTCTCTGTCTCTTACTGAATGCAAATAAATATATGAATTAAATTTAAAAAACCAAAAAGTGAAAAACTAAATAATAATAGCTTGACAATTAAATAATTTAAAGATGTGATATAATTCTTTTTTAATATTTTATTTATTCATCATCAAGCAGAGAAAGAGAGAGGGAGAGAGAGAGCACCAGGGCCACCACCCTGTGGGTCTGGCTTATGTAGGTCCTGGGGAATTGAACCCGGGGCCTTAGGCACTGAAGGAAAGTGCCTTAACCGCTGAGCCATCTCTCCAGCCCAGATGTGATATAATTCTAAGATATTACATAGTAAAGGTATCTTTTGACTATAGTACATTTATCAATACAATGCCAGCTTTAATTTTTTTGTTTCTAAGTAAATGTTCAAATAGTAGAACTTCAGAGAAACTTGAAGATAAGTGTTTATCAAATAAATTTTGTATTGAATGGGAGTAGCAATGCTGAGTTCAATAGCATGAACCCTAAAATTATTACTTTGCTTGGTAATAGAGGGCCTCAGCTCTCCCAGGTATAGAAAAATCAATGCCCTGCTTAGTAAACCGGCAAATGTTCTGCCTCCCAAAGAACTCCTGGCCTAGTTATTACTCAGAATTATGTATAAATATAAAGATTCATTCAGCAAAACTTATGCTGAGTGCTTATGCTGACAATATCAGATGCTACTCTTAGCATTGAAAATGTGAGCTAGTAAGGCAAGCTTCTTTTTGAAGGATCTTGTGAACAAAATAGAAACCAAATGTATTTTACATATTATAATTTTAAGTACACCAAAAACATCCCCCAGGAACAATGAAAGGATGAATGGGCATTTGGGGGTCAACAGTAAGTACAGATAAATAGCATATTGCTATTATCTCCCTAAGTAGTAATTAAAACAAAGCACCAATAAGTAAACACCATCATTACATCACCCTGGCAATAGTTAAGAAACATTATGCTGGATATTTGATTTGGTAATCGCATTTTTTTAAAGTGCTAACTTCTGCTTTATGTCTTCTCAGTTAATCAGAATCCTTTCAGACTGTTATCATTAAGAATAGAAATGTTGGAACTATAAAACCTGGTATGATGTACTATGGTGGACAGTGGATAACAGGCCTTCTTCTGTGTAGCTATCATCTGGCTGGGCAGACAAAAGTCCTGAAGAGCAATTGTGGAATGACATCCATCTACATCCATGTAAGCTGAGACACTATGAACCAATCGCTTACATAATAGCCACTTCCCTTCGGACATAGTATAAGCTATGGTTTTCAGGCTCTATGAAATCTAGAAACAGTCTAAGACCGAGATATTTTATTCTTATCACATACAGGAGTCAGGGAAAGGAGACTTTCTCTATGGCCAGGCACTTTGGTATCTGACTTCACAAAAAGCCCAAGCTGGTTTCCCACCGCCACCGTTCTCATCCTCATCTTCACCTAATGCTCGCCCAGGTAACCCAGCTGAAGGTGATGGTTGGAAGGGATTGTTGGAACCAGGCTTAACTTCAAAGGCTGTCTTTTTTTCTATATAAAAAATATGGTGCCACACTTCCTCGATCATAATCTAAAAGCAGTTGCCTCATCCAAAGATGCTTCTCAGAATTGCAAGAATCTCATCAAAATATACCTACCATACACAGATATAGAAGTTAGAAACTCTAGCATTGTGGTCTGGGAGTGTATATCTTGCAACTTCTCCTAGCTACTTTTATACACTGTCCTAGTTAAAAAGTGCTGCATTCATAATCCTACAGTGTGGTGTACATGTCCCCACGAGCAGTCACTTATTTCCACCTTTGCCACCTGAGCCAGCTTGTGGTAACTACTGTGTCAAGTATTCTCCTACACTCCTGCTTCACCTCCTGTGGCATGGAGTCCCAGGAGTGGGACAGCTGGCTCAAAAGACACGAGGATTGTTAACTTTAATGCACATTGCGAGACTGCATTCCAAAATGGCTGTAACACTTTACATTTCTACACTGCCAGCAATAATTTCCGTAATAGAAAACTACCATTGCAGTTTCAGGATAAACTCGCTTTGGTCAGACTGAATGATTCTTTTAATGGGCTGTTGAATTTTCTGTTAGAATTTCATTCAGGATTCTGCGTATATATTCCTATGTGATATAGGCCTACGGCTTTCTTTATAATTCACTTTTGACATCAAGGTTACTGCTAGTTTCATAAGATGAATGAAGTACATTTCTGCTCATGCATTCACTCGCTCACACAGTTATTCATTCCCTCGATGAACGTGTACTAATGACCTATCTGTGGCAGGCACTGAAAAAGCATGATTATCATAAACAGGAACAGGTTCTATTCCCTGCCCTCCATCCTCTCTCTAGTGAGTGACCCCACCCCCACCACAGCATGGATAATCAATAAATGGCTACAACCAGTTGCTGAGATGTGCGTGGGATGCTAAGGGAGAATCAAAGACTAGAGGATCACTGGATAGTTCCTGAGGATGGACCTGGATATCTTATCCAAGGAAGTAATGTTAGAAGTTTACAAAATAAAAATTTTAAAAGTGCTGCCTTAAATCATATCCCAGGAGGAAAACATTGATTACATAATTCAAGAACATTTCCCAGAACTGAAGGACATAAATTTTCAGATTAAAAGACTTTGCAAAATACTTGGCCTAATTGATGAAAGTAGATGCACTTCAAGGCCTAGCAGTATTAAGTGGTAGAATATTGAGGGGAAGAGAGAGAGAGAGAGAGAGAGAGAGAGAGAGAGAGAGAGAGAGAGAGAGAGAGAGAGAGAGAAAAGACTTGTTTTTAAAGTTATATGAGCTGAGCATGATAGCAAATATCTTCAGTCCCAGCACTTGGGAGGCGAGGGTGGAGTGAGACCCTGCCTAGTGGAAAAAAAGAATGACAAAAAAAAGTCACATTAAAGGAAATGTGAAATCTGAATGGCTTTGGGCCACTCAATGACAATATTGGAAACAAGAAGATAAAGTAATAATGACTTCCAAACATTCACCAACTGAGAATTTTACACCCAGCCAAACTACCAATTTTGAAGGTAAGATCTGAAGGCAGATAAAAAACATCTTCAGACATGTCTCAAAAACATGACTTTCCATACACCCTTTTGCAGGAAGCTAGTGTGTTCCACCAAAATGAAAGCATAACTAGGAAAAACTAAGATAACCCGGGCTGCGAGGATGGCTCAGTTGATAAAGTGCTTACTTTGGAAGCATAAGAACCTGAGTTCAGATCACTAGCTTGGTATAAAAACCAAGCACAGCAGTGTGTACCTGTAATCTCAAAGCTGTGGAGGTAGAGGCAGGATCCCTGGAGCTCACTGTCCGGCTAGTCTAGCCATATTGGTGAGCTCCAGGCTCAGTGAGAGACCCTATCTCAACAAATAAAGTGGAGAGCACTTGAGGAAGTACCCAATGTCAACCTCTGGCCTCTAGTACACATGCATGTGCACACACACACACACACACACACACACACAGATGGAAAAATATTAAAACCCTAAGACATCAGATACATTTGACAAAGCATCCACACTGAAGACAAGAAAGGGAATCCCAAGATGGATGACAGAGGGTAACACCAGCTGTGGGTCACCTCTGTCCCAGGCCAAGGGGACAACTCATGCACACTAAAAGTAGAGAAACCAGGTACAACAGGGATTACCCCAGGAAAGGAAGTCTGTTGAGAAAGTTTGTTTCTGAATGGAATATGAGAAGATCCTGAACATTTTCAGAGTTGGAGGCTGAATTACATAAGCTAGAAGAAGGCGAAATTTTCCTGTCAAGGGCAGGTGATAGTAAACATTTTAGACTTATTGGTTTCATTACCTCCACTGTCAATGTAAAAGCAAACTCAGGCAACGCAAGCCCGTAAGATTGACTTACAAAGCAGGTACCAGGTGGATTTGATCCATGAACCATAGTTTTTCAATTACTCCTGATATAAGCACAAAGAAATCTCAGCAAATGACGTATAAATGATGTAGGAACATGGTCCATGTTCCTACATCATTAATTCCAGGGAAGATAAAGAGTTGTACAAAGAAAAAAAATCATCACGGCTGTGATAAATGATAAGAATGTTCACATAATGATACCCATGGAGTCACTGGATAACCAGCCACTCTGATACTGATATGTCCATTGACAGAGGATGGAGGAATTGGAATTATGCACGAGCCCTCTAAGTCTTCATTTTCCCTAGTAGGAAATAGAGAAAGAGAAAGGAAAACATCCAAAAGGAACCTGTTGGTCCCAACTGAGGGCAAGGTTTTCAGAGTAAATGTACCTTGAGGATAGTAGTGAAATGGTGAACAGCAATGTGCAAGCCACTGGTGCCCAGCAGAGGTGTAAGTGGTTTCTGAGGATGTCTTAGGATACTGCCTCCGAGTGTGTTCATTAAAAGAACAGAGAGCCATCAACAAAACTCTGGAATGTCTCTCTCTTCCCTACAATGTAACAAGAAGCTCTGACCATCTGCTGAGAAGGATATAGACACTGACATAACTCCTTAGACATGTATTCCGTATCTCTCACCAACCAGGAGAGCTTCGGCATCCTAAAGAAATCAGATTAAGGTCACTGCTCCAGGCAAGACTTTGAGTCAACAATGCACAAGTAAACACATTAGGATTGCATATCTACAAGGTGACTCTCGGGTCACATGCAGTAAAGGGAACAGGATCCTGACTCAACCTCCAAGCCACCCAAGCTATGGCTTCTCGGCAGGCTTTAGGTTTGTCAGAGCCTCTTTCAATAATCCAGGTCCAGCTGTTCCCATAATTATCTTGGACATCATCATGAAGTGAAGAAATCCCTTCCAAGTATTAAATTGTTTCTTGAAATCTTCCTTTGCCTTTTTTTTTTTCTGGTCTTTACTTCCTTGGCATGACTGTCTTACTGGATCTGAGGTCTGAGGTGCCCACATAGTAACGAGCTATGAACACAATGTTGGTAAGAACTTCAAGTACATGATAAGAGGCAGTAAAACAGGGGTTAAATGTTCATACAGAATCAGGACAATCATTACAAGACTATAGGAAGCAGACTGTGGAGTTAGTAATACAATAATAAACTAGAAAGAGAATGGGGGGCAAATGATCCCCCTATCTGTCTCCTGGCATTCCTGGCATCTTGGCTTGGTATTGAAAAGAAAATGGTGATGGTGATGACCCTGTGGGTAGACAATAAATGAACCTAGAGAAACCACAGGGAAACTAAGATTAGAGAATTTCACAGAAGCTGAGCCAGCACTCACTAACCCCCCAAAATTGTTCTGAGGAAAACCACCTCAGATAAGCTTGCAGTTATCTAACAGAAGGGCATCCTGACATCCCAGCAAACTTGCTGAATCCCATAAGATTGCCCTTGGAGAATATCCCAGGGAACACTTAAGTGCATGACACCCAGAAAACCATTGGGTCATGTGAGAAGAGCCCTCAGAAACAATGTTAATCTACCCCAATTACAGGCTCTTGGACCATCTCACTCTGACCAGAGTGTAACCCAAGCAGGCCCCCTTGGAAGACATTCAGTGTTAATGACACTTACGTTGACTATATATTGTAAAATCTATGGGAAGATAAACATGTTCTAAATTTCCACTTTCCTATGTTAAATGTACCAGCAGATAAATCAATCCCCCCCACCGCTGCCATGAAAGAAGCTCTGAAATTGAAAGTCTTAATCTCCACTTTGAATGAAGGGTTCATTAGCAACAGAGTTCCCACTAGAACTCAATAAATGCCCAGGAAAAACATCAACTAATCCCAGACAGTAAGCCAAGTATCTGAAACAAAAATAAAAGGAAAGTAATACCTTCTTTTGGTTACTTTCTGTGTCTAAGCATTTATATGCTTTTCTCATAAAACGGTGCCTTTTTTTTTTTTTAGGGTTTCAGCAATATTGCATTTATGCAGAAAGGTTAAAAGTTCTATTTAAGTGCTGCATGCTCTTCAATATTTATCCAGACTTTAGAGCCAGGTACATTGTCTGCTTAACTCCATGCTCTCCTCGTAAGGATGCATCCTGGAGTTTAATAAACCCATAGGAATCTGAGGTCTACAATCCTATACCTACTTACCAAGGAATTTTCTCAAAGAGGAAAATGATGTAACAGCCTCTTAAAAACAGAGCAGGCAATAGTCTGGTTACAAATCTGTTGAACCAGAGTTCAGGGAAAAAATGCTACCTACAGAGATGCATGCTTACCCTTTAACACACATGATAGGACTATGTGTCAGTGTGTCTTCAGGGAAGAAAAATGGTTCCAGAGATGGACTAGAGCCAGTGGGCCATGAAGCCCTAAGAGGAGCCTACATGTTGAGTTATAAACACCAGTGAAGGGCAGGAAGGCTGACTTGTGTTTGAAGCAGCCCTGATAAATTTCTGGGCACTGTTCACAACCTTACAATCTAGCTGTTCAAACACAGCAGCTATGTGGCATGACTTAAGTTGACCACATTGTCCTTTTTTAAAAAATGATTTATTTCAAAGAGAGAGAATATGTATACGGGCACTCCAGGGCCTCCCGCAATGATAAACAAACTCCAGGCACATGCACAGCTTAGTGCATCTGGCTTTACTTGAGTACTGGGGAATCAAACCCTGACCCTCAGGCTTTGCAAGGAAGTGCCTTAAACCACTGAGCCATCTCCCCTGCCCAATGACCACAATAAGTCTTAACAAATGAGACATTGGGGCCATGATACAACTATGCAAGCCAGGCATGGTGGCATACTACCTTATTCCCAGGACTCGGGAGGCTGAGGCAGGAGGATCGCCGTGAGTTCAGAGCCAGCCCGCGACTACATCCATAGCCTAGGCTAGAGTGAGGCCCTACCTTGAAAAACCAAAAAAGAACTATGCATAATAGTCATATTGTTGTGAGGACTTCAAGCAAATGCTGGGACAAACATAAAACTGAGTCTAAGTGTCCAAAGTGAAGCTGGATACAAGCCACAGTGAAGAAAAGATAGTTTTCATCGATTCATTTAAAGAGAGAAAAGAAATACGTACAGCAGGAAAGTGAGACTCGGGGAAGTTAGCACTGGCTCAATGTCCCATGAGGGCACTTTGCTTCCTATTCATACTTGTCCGAATGGACTCCTGGCCTCCTTTATTTGCAATGTTCAAGGATTGTAGTATTTTAAGCTTTTAGATTGTTCTTGTAGTCCGTGAATCCAAATTTCTATTTGCTCTCTTCATTTCTTCCAGTTCTCACCACCACAAGAAGACAGCAAATATAAATACAACTCTTCATGACCTTATGAAGAAAGTAGCCAGACTATGTGCAAGTCATCTCCTGGCTCCAACAGGAAGAGAGGGTCATACAAGCCTCTCCCTTTGGGAAGGCTAGAATTTACTTCTAGAAGAAAATAAAATCTTATGTTACAAAACAAGCTAAATTCAGGTCCCCTGAGGGTTATACCATGTGATTGGTAAATATTTGCACTGAGTCCCAAATAGTGATAAACAAACAAGTAAGGAATCAAATTTTTAAATGTCACACAGTAACTTTGGGTGATATTAATGTCCTTTATCATTTCAGTGAGTGTTTATTGAATATCTACTCTGGGCCAAGCACTGCATTAGAGCTGAAGACACAGAGATGAAAAAAACCAAAGGTCCAGAAGCCAGACATGGTGATACAGGTTGTAATCCTGCTCTGGAGGCTCTCAGCTGGGGCTCATGAATGGCAAACTCCAGATTCAGTAAGGGATTCTCGAAAGCCAGGGAGTGGTGGAAGGGAACCTGGATGTTCACTGTAGGCACCACAGGCCAGCATACAGAGAGCTGCATCAGCACATACACATGCATAGACCACATAACATACACACACATCACACATACATACAAACATGACACACACATCACACATACACACAGATATACACACATCACACATACAAACACGACACACACATCACACATACATACAAACACATCACACATACACACACGCACACACACATAACACATACATAGAAGCATAACACACACATCACACATACATACAAGCATAACACACATATCACACATACACACAGATACACACACATCACACATACACACACATCACACATACATGCAAACACCACACATACACACACATCACACATACACACTTACACATACACACACACACATCACACACACACACACATAACACAAATTCCAGTTTCTCCCAGGTAGTTCAATTCTCAAAATCTACTTGAAACTTCCAGGCTGGTCTATCTGGACCCACCTCTGCCATCCACACTAATCAGGAGGAATACTACTCAGAAGCAAATTTAAACTGTAGTCATGTTCCTAGCCACGTATCTTGTGTGCTTGTACAAACAGAGAGGATGTGTGAAACAAGCAACTTCTTGATTTATCGGGGTTAAGTTCCAGTAAAAGTCATTTTAAGTCAACCTAACATAAATAGACTTTAATTGTCCCATAGAAACAATGTTGTTTTAATAAGTTTCATTGTGGTCAAAGGACCAAGGCCCAACATTTTTATTGCAGGTCCAGATAATGTGGAAAGTGCTATTAAGCCAACGTTATGATATGAGTAGGATGTTGTTTTCTGTAGAAATGGCTATTGTTCTAACCAAGCATCTGTGGAGCAACCCTTTGAGAAATCACAATCACCATATACGATCAGGTATATGTCACCTGCCTGTATACTGTAAAACACACGGCTTTCTAAAGTATGTGTAAGTCGTCAAGGTAACACAACCATGAGAATGCACTTAACCCGATATGGTATCAAAATATACAGTGGTTTCTTTGCTCACTTGATAACTTCTACTTTATTTTCACTTCAGCAAACCAGAAGGGGAAGAACACTTTGCCAAGGACATAGAATTTGGGAAAACAGTCTGGGTCTATTCTAATCATATTTTTAAGGAAAACTTGTCTCTTGTCAGTGATGCTGACAGATACTGATAAAGATATCTCAATTAATCCACTCAGTGACAAAGAACCCTTAACTGGAATTGGGATCCAGGGCAAAATCTTATGGGGACCAGAATCCTGGTTTCCAAGGGGAAATTCCCACTACCAGAGAAGAGGCTACCCCCAATAGAATCTTGCCAAAATAACAATGTGTGTCTCATTTAACCTATACTGATTTCACTCTCCAATGGAGAGTCTGGACTTTTCAGAAGACAGTGAGAGAGCCTTGGTCAACCCAACTCCACCAACAAGACAGGGGATGATGGCTAACATCCCAGCAAGAGATAAACCACACAGGGCCTATCATTTAGGCCCCAAATAAAACCTGTGAGAAAGTGGAGAGAGAAACAAGATACCTATCATCACAGCAAGTTAGATAACCCAGAATAGGTCATCAAGACAGACACCAATGATATCCAGCACAACCCAAAGCAGAAGTCCAGAGACACTTAAGATCTCAACAATAAAATAGATTTAATAACTCCCCCACCATGACTCAAGTAAGTGAGCGGAAGAGGGGGCAGAAAGATTGTAAGAGCCATGGTGGGGGAGAATATCCAGAGACATTGCCCCCCTCAGCAACAACACACAAAGGAGAGGAGAACCAGACTACCTTTTAAGCTAATCATAACTCCTACTCCATGGACTGATCCAGTAAGCCCACCAAGAAGGGGTGGGTTGGGGACAGGGAGGAGGGAAATGAGGGTACCATCATAAGATTTGATCATACACTGTATCTAATTATCAATAATAAGGATTTTAAAAAGATATCAATTATTGGTGCTTTGTTTTCTCCCAAGAAAAATATTTGGCTTTTTTTTTTTTTGCATGTGTACGCATGTGAGGTATGTGTTTGGATGCATGTATTGACCAAGGGCATGCGGAGACCAGAGTTTGAAGTCTGGTGTATTCCTTAATTGCTTTCCACTGTTTGTTTGTTGTTTATTTAAAAAAAAAACAGGATGTTTTACTGAGCCTGGAACTCACTGGTTAGACTAGACTAGCTAGCCAGTGAACCTCAAAGAATCAATCCTGCCTGAGCCTGCCTCCCAGTGCTAAGAGAGCGGACACACCTGGCTTTACATGAGTCCCGAGGTCTGAACTCAGGTCCTCACACCTGCATGCAAGCACCTTATTGACTAATCCATGTCCCAGGCCCCTCAAAAAATAATATTCTTATAGTAATAATGAAGCATTAAAGACGGGACTGAGTGCCCACCAGAGCTAGATGATAAGACCTATTGCTAAAGTCTTCACAGGCTTGGCCTGAAGGTCTAAGAAATCAAGCTGGAGCTGGACTGGAAGCCTCCTCCCTGCTGACTAGCTGTAGAGATGCTGGAAAGGACACAAGCCTTTGGGAGGAAAGTCATCAGTGGTCTTAACCAGCAGTGGACCCTGCAAACTTTTGTTTAAATATTTTTATTAGAGAGAGAGAGAGAGAGAGAGAGAGAGAGAGAGTCAGACAGAAAGAGAATGAGTATAGGTGTACCAGGGCCTCCTACCACTGCAAACAAATTCCAGATGCATGTATCCCTTTGTGCATCTGGCTTTACATTAGTACTGAGGAATCAAACCCAGGCCATCAGGCTTTGCAAGCAAGCATCTTTAACCACTGAGCCATTTCTCCAGCCCAATCCTGCAAGTTTTATGACTGGCCAACCAGGCCAAATTACTAACTGGTACAATGGTGACATGTCTGTTTTGGGAGAAACTAACTGATCTTTGTTTGGGTGTGAGGCCTACTTCCAGAGGAGGGAATTCATGCCTGGTACTGAAAACATAGTCAAAAGCCTATGGATAAGGTCATAAGCCCTGGGGGTATGGGAGTTTAGACCTCATACAACATTGCCATGTTCCTCCTTAACCCCTCCCCAGTTGGAGCTTTGCCCTGCCTCCTGAAAGATGGGAAGGAGAGGAAAATCACTCCATTATGGGATCATGGATCTACCTGTTTGATTTTTCTTAGAAGCATGTATGTAGTTTTTTCTCGTGATTTTTTTCATGAATGATTCTGCACCCCAATACTCTAACAGCAATTAGGGTTACTTCTTCAGAGGGGGATTGTGACAGATTAGGGTGACTGGGACCCAAAGGTAACCAGGAGTGTCCTTAAACTTGTACTTTTAGGCAGGTTCCATGTATATCATGCCTGACTTCCTCCCTTTGAGTGGGGAGGGTGTATCTAACTAGAGTTCAAGCCTAATCCTGAAACTGATGGGTCAAAAATAGACCAACCAGCTGTCTCTCTGGCTTACCTGCCCAGGGATATAGAGGAGGAGGAAAGAGACATCTGAATCACCAGTCCCAGGTAAAGCCCCCTCACCAAAGGCAGAGCTGACTGTGGTGAGGGGGCTCAGGGTTCTTTCCCACATGAACCTTTTTCCTCATGATGGGAGCCCTTTTATATCTTTCCTTCTTTTTCTTGTTGGGCTGGCCAGCACAGAATTTATAGATATGTGACTAAAACCTTCCCCATGTGTTCTCTCCTCACTAGTGGCTGGAGATCTCTGTAAAACCTTCCCTGTTACAAAAGAAACGGAGAAAGGGGAGGATTGCTTACAGTGCTGTCATGCAGACTCAAAGTAGCCTCGATATTTATAATCTCACATTTTTATAGAAATTCCCCATGACAAAGAGACAAAGCCGTGACAGCAAGAGGAGAGTGGAGTTTCATTTACTATTACGAACTTAGGAATTTAGGAATTACACCAGCGGGCCAAGCATAAATAAGGCATTGGTCCTGAACACCAGTGCATGAGGGGTTTTATAGCTGGGTCCAGAGACGTGTATATATGTGACATCACACATGTAAGTTAACAAATCAGGTATGACACAAGCCTCTGTTCTCACCTCCTCCCCTACCTTCCTTTCTTGATCAAAGCTTGCTGTATTCACAGCCCAAATGGCAGGGCCAGTTAACAAAAGCAAGTTAAGTCACAAGTTGCATTTGGTTTACAATGGTTTCTGGAAGTACAGATAACCCCATAGACATAGACAAAGGAGTGACAGCAAGCATTCTCAGTCCTCTGTTATCTTGTCCTAAGCTTGTGTTCACAGACCTCAAACAGTTGCTGTCTCTGTCCCCGTAATCTTCCAAATTTGAGTAATATTTCTTCAGTAGTGTGATTTATATGAGCCATATCCTAATCTGCCATTACAACATCAAAATAGAAGAGAGGCTAGTTAGAAACAAGGGAGTCAGTGGAAGGGGGATTTGGAAGGGGGAAAAGGTGAGAAGGAATTATGATCATGGTATAACGTCTATATTTATAGAAGTTGTCAATGAAAATTTAAACCAGGCATGGTGGTGTTCACCTTTAATCCTAGCACTTGGGAGGCAGAGGTAGAAGGATCACCATGAGTTTGAGGCCACCCTGAGACTACATAATGAAATCCAGGTCATAGTGAATTCAATGTCATGCTGGGCTAGAGCAAGACCCTACCTTGAAAAACAAAAATTAAAAAAAAATTTTTTTTTCAAGATTCAACTAAAGGTCCTTATATATCTTGACGACTTTCATAAACGGCAGTTTTCTTTAGCAATCCTCCTATAATATATCACCTCACTAGATTTTATATCTTACCTTATAATGTTAGAAAGACTCGAAGCATGATGAGCAAAACTGTGATGGTTAGGTTTTGTTGTCAACTCGATCTTTTAGCAATCTTGGGTGGGTCTCTGAGGTTGTTTACAGAAAGGCAGCCCTCCCAGTAGGGGACAGGATGTAAGGAGGCACAGGAAGACTAGAAACAAACTTTCCTTCCTGGGAGGGCAGTACCAGGAAATTCCAGAGACTCAGAGAGTAAACAAGGCTAAGAAAGCTTGCAAGACCCTACCCTAAGACTATTTAAAGAAGAAATTCTCCCCTGGGCCACCTGCCTGTTTGCTGTCCTGTGAGTGTGGTATGTGGATGATGTGTTTCTCTTTCTGATTGGATGAAAGGGGGCCAACCTCTTTCATCATTATGGAACTTCCCCTGGATCTGTAGGTTTAGTAAATCCTTTCCTCCCATAACTGTGCCTGGTTTGGAGATTCATCCCATCAGTGTGTAACTGACTATAGCAAAAACCAAGCCCCCAAACCACAGCACTACATCTGATTTAACTCAGGTAAAGTAAATCTCTGCACCTTGGTCACAACTGAGGTGTTAGCTTCAGTTCTGGAAGGCAACCAGGCCCAGCATGAAACCAGTCAAGTAAGTGAATTTTTATAGCTAGATCTTGTTCTCAGATGAGTACTAATTTGTTCCCACAAGCATATGAAACTAAATCACAAATTTTTTTTGTTCCAGGGTGTACCAAAAGCCTTAAAGTGTGTATGACTGTTGTTCAGTCATAAATTTAGCAATTTCATTTATAGCCATTTTTCTAAGGAAATTGCAAAAATGTATTTACAAAAATGTACTTCATAACATCATGCATAACAGTTAAAAGTGAAATGATTTAGGGCTGAAGAGATGGCACAGTAAAGTGCTTTTCAAAGCCTAACCGCACAGCTTTGAAACCCTAGTACCCACCTAAAGCCATATGCACAAAGTAGCACATGCATCTGGAATTCATTTGCAGCAGCAAGAGGCCCTAGCATGCCCATTCTCTCTTTCTTTCTCCCTCCCTCCCTCCCTTCCTCTCTCTAATTGTAAATAAAATATTTTTAAATGAAATGATTTAGATATGAGTGGTAAGGAAATAAGACTAGGATGCAAGCAGGCTTGACCTGAGTTCTCACCCAGAACTGAGGCCCAGGGGTATGCAGACATGCATGCAGTTTATTTTGGAAAGTGACCACAGGGAGGAAGGAAGCACCTTGGCACAGGAGGAAACAAGGAAGAAGGTGACTCACTGTAAAGGCAGATTACAACCAGAAGCTACTGTGAATCCACTTTGGGGCCTGTTAGGAACCATAGAACAATAGGATGTTACCCCCTTTGAATTGTCAGCCTCTGAAGTAGTAGTGGGAGCATTTATTCACCTCCTTCCCTACCCCATAGGCTAAGCTTTTTCCAAAGAGGATTAACACCTTCACGTTTGCAAATCTTCACATGCTCAAGTGCTAAATGGGTCCCCACACCAGTTTCCCACATGTGGTGTGAGAAATCTCAAGGCAGAAACTGAGAGATGCAGTTATAGCAGCAGGTTCAAGTTAGGAATGACCTGTGCAAAGGCCAGAGTAAAACCTCGTGTGCATCGAAGTGATGGTGTGTTTCTTATATTTACTGTTTCTACTGTTTCTGTTACTACTGTTTCTGTTACTACTGACAAGAAAGATGCCTATTCTCTCTCTTGAGAAGGGAGTAAGGCACATTACAAAACACTAAGTATGTCTTTCTAAATATGCACTTAACATATTTTCCAGAAAATTTTTATAATTTCATTTTTCTGTTTTTATTCCCAGGTATGCAGGTGTGTATATGTGTGTAGAGTGTGGGGGGTGCGTGTGATGTGTGGTGTATGCACATGTGTGTGCAGATGTATGTGCTCCATGTGAGTGGAGGCAGAAGGAGAACATTGATTGACCTCTGAACCTCCATTTGCACATTTCCTTGTGACAAGATCTCTTTCTCAACCTGGAGCAGCAAGCTAGCAAGTCCAGCATTTCTCCAGGTTCTGCCCTCAGCAGATTGTGGTTACTGCCATACATGACCACCCCCAGCTTTTATGTGGGTTCTAAGAAACTGAATTCCATGGTCCCCAGTCTTAGAAGGTCTCATGCTCACACAGCAAGCATTCTTAACCCCTGAGCCATCTCCCCAGCCCAATTGTATTTCTCTTTATAGTTGAATAGAATTCCAGTGTGTGTGTGTGTGTGTGTGTGTGTGTGTGTGTGTGTGTGTGTGTGTGT
>PVHP010020500.1:0-30528 GCA_004024765.1 Zapus hudsonius | reverse complement strand
TGAAGCCAGCCTGTAACTACAGAGTGAGTTGTAGGTCAGCCTGGGATAGAATGAGATCCTACTCTGTGAGGAGCAGTACGTCTGAGCGTGTTTCTGAACACACACACAAACACCGTTAGGATTTTGGTCCATGTCTCAGCTCTCTATGGTAATTTTAGTTTATTGATGTGGTGTATATTGAAGGAAGATTAGGGAATGTCGAAGCCTAGGGGTGGGGAGGAGGGCCCTGGAATGCTGGAGTCCAGGCACAAAGTAGTGGTTGCATTTAAGACCTCACAGAGGCTATCCTACCTATACAAGACCTGTATAATACAAAGGCAAAAAAAAAAAATAACATAAAAATAGAAGAGGAACTAGTTGTAAAGAAGGCGAGGTTCGGGGGAGAGTGGATTTGGGAGGTTGGTGAGAGGGGATGATAACCAGGGTACAATGTCCCAATGTAATAAGGTTGTCGATGAGATTTGTTTTAAAGTGTAAACCAAATTCATGTCCCTCTTCCAGCAAGGAAGACAAGCCGAGTGAAAAAGCCTAATAGTATTTTCCTGCCATCATCAATTTATTCTTTTCTTGCTTTCCCTTAAAACAATTTTCTTGACTCATGTTCTTTAGATTTTGCCTAAAGTTTTTTTTTTTTTTCTGTGTCCATATAAACTATCTGAATGGTCTTCTGTGGCTGGAGAAAAAAATAATGCATAGACAAATAAATAAAATCAGGTGATAAGAATTTGGACATGTAAAAGACATTAATTACCCTGCCATGTAAAATGTCTCATATTGTGAATGATCACCATGTCTGTATTTAGAGAATTTAGTGAATCTGTGATCCTGCGGGTGAGATTCTTTTTCTGAGACAATAAAACTTAAATTTTTTCACAAAAAGGTTTTGCCCTCTCAACAACATATTTGAAACCTAATTTTCCTTGTGATGTCAAGAAAACATAAAAATGTGTGTTGGTGGTGGTGGGAAAATGCTAACGAGAGATGGCACCGTGGGTGTTTTCTGACTCTCCTTCAGTAAACAAAGCACAGAAACGACATCTATTTCATTTTTCCCTCTAAAATTTCATTTGCGAGAACATTTCCTCTTAGATATACATATAGTTAGAGACAGATGCTGTCAAAAAAGGAAGAAGACATGAAAAGAGGGGTGAAAGAAATTGAGGGAATATCCTAAAACAAAGAGCAAGGAAGCATTCCTCACATTTCTTCTTCCTTCCATAGTCCCCAGCAAATGCCAACAAAGCAATCTTCCTCCTGGATTAAAATGATTTCCTGTCAGTTCATCGACGTATACTATCTTGTAGTCATTTGACATTTTAAATCCATTACAAGAATCGCTAGAAATGGGAGCTGTGGAAATGGCTGAGTGGTTAAAGGTACTTGTTCCCTTAGCCTGCAGACCTGAGTTCAACTCCCCAGCATCCACTTAAAGCCAGATAAAAAGAGCTTCATGTGCCCATACTGCCAATTCACCTACAGCACTGGGAGGCAGAGCCAAGAGAATCCCCTGGCCTCTCCCATGTGACAACCAGAAAGACCCCATCTCAAAAAGAATGTAGAAGGAGAACCGTGACTCCCTGAGGTTATGCTATGATGTCCAAATGTGCACTATGACACATGTGTGCTCCCCCCCCACACACACAAACACACACACACACACACACACACACACACAGGGGAGTGAGAGAGAGAAAGAGAGGAATAACTGGAACTAATATAATCAACAACATTGTTCTTTTCACAGTAGAAGGAGACAAGAAAAATGATCAGTGAATAGAGACCTAACTTTCAGACTGGATAGAGCTCCATGCATAGCATTGACCTGGTATTCAGGAGCTGCTGGCTTTCCAACTTAGCACCGAAACAACCACAAACTTGACTTCAGTATATACCACAGAGTTGCTATTCAACTTCCTAAAGGATGCTGTGCCTGTTATGAACCAACAGAGCAATATGTTCACACATTTACCAAATTTCTCCCTCTTCTTCAAGTCCTCTGTACCTCAGAACTAGGTAAAATCACAAAATTTTGATGTGCCACCTTTTTGGCATATGTATGTTTATTGTATGCACGCATGTTCATATGTGTGGGGCACATGTCACACAATCTGCATGTGGAGCCCAGAGGTCAATGTCAGGTCAAGTACCCTCAACCTTACTGTTTTGACAGGGTTTGTCACTAGAGCCAGAGCTCACTGACTCAGCTGGACAGCCTAGACAGTAATCCCCAAGGATTCTCCTGTCTGCCTCCCCAGTGCTAGGGTCACAGAGGCACACCACCACCCCAGCATTTTTCCATGAGAACTAGGCATGGAACTCCATTCCTCATGCTTATACAGCGAGTACTTTGCCACTGAGCCATCTCCCCAGCCTTGTTCCACCTTCTTTAAATCACAATTGATAAATCTCTTTAAACTTATTTTTTAAACTGCCATTTTAAGATAAGATTGAATAATATATTGTTTCCACTATTATAATGGAGTCCCCCGTGATAAATTCCACATAAAGAGTTTATCCTCTTTATGTGCCATTTAATATATGAAAATGACTAATTTTCAATTGGGAAATTTTCTACAGTAGAATGATCCACCCAGCAAAAAACCTCATCGTTGAAATAGATTCAAAAGAACAATAAAAATTCTGAGGTGTGGCACTGGACTTCAGCCTGGGGTTGTCCACTTTAGTTCCAATTCATGAAATTGTTTGAGATTAGCTTGAATAAATGTAAAATAAAGGAAATGTGAGTAAGGATCCCCTGACAGTTTAATCATCCAACTTCTCCCAATGAAGGTCAATGAATCAACTGAAGACTTCCTATCATTCATATTTTCATCCAAGACTAAGTGATCCCAAGAATTCCGTCAAAGAAAGCAAGAATAGACAACCAGACTAAACTGGTACTTTGGAATACACTGAAAAGTGGATAGTGGAGGGGGTAACTATGATTAAACGACATTATATACACGCTGCCTAGGGTAGTTATGAAATCCATATAGCACACAAGAGTAAATTGCGCAGCTCTCCAGCATGGGTTATAGAGGTCACAACAGTGTCACACTGTCACACAGAATTACCTTATGTATGTTAGCACAACCCTTTCCCAAAGAATGAAAGATCTGGGGATGTGGATCAGCTACTAGAGTGCTTGCCAAGCATGCAGAAAGCCCTGGGTTTAATCCAGAGCACCTGGGCATAGTGATGCACATTTGTTATCCCAGAACTTGGGAGGTAGAAGCAGGAGGGTCAGACATTTAAAGTCATCTTTGGTTTCATAGGGAGTTTGAGGCCAGCCTATAACACATGAGACTTTGTCTAAAAATAAAAACTAGAAAAGAAAAAAGGAAAGAAGGGAAGGAGGAGAGAAGGGAGAAAGGAAGGAAAGAAGGAAGGAGGGAGGGAGGGAGGAAAGGAAGGAAGAAAGGAAAAGAAAATTAATACGTTTTCCTTTAAAATATAGAAAATAAATGAAATTGCCAAAGTATTACAAAATTCACAGGATCCTCTTTTATTTCTAAACTCTCATTTCTTTCTTCAAGATGAACTTGCTTGCTTTACTGTGAATCTTAGATTAGAATCATCCCTGGAGAGAATTCATGTCTAGGCAATATGGTTGCCCTGAGCATGTGGAGAGACCACTTCAAGGACCACTGAGAGAAACACCACCTGTGGACAGTAGTGGCAGATGTTTAATTAGGCACAGTTTTGCCTGCAGGGCAACTTCTGCTGGGAAATGAGGGACCCGCTTCAAACTACTAGGGGCATTAGACAAGCAAAATGTAATTATCTGAACTGAAACCCAGCTGTCCTCCCCAGCAGGGTCTACCAAGGGTTCTTTCAGGATCAGATGGTCCATTCGAATCAATGCCTCTGGCTTTACAGTCCTCTCCTCCCCCTTCCTCCCCAAAGGTGGACAGAAGACTTCACACCGAGTCACCAGCACCACTTGATGAGGTGGCCAGTTCTTGCTGGCAGGAGACAGCCAGGCTTATACAGAGTTATAACTGAGACAGGTATCCAAATATTTTAACCCAAATGAATTGTTATTCTTTACAAATTTAAAGGATTATAGATGTATAAAAGCTAAAATCCTATCTTGTTCCCCTTTCTATCCTAGGTAAAACCAGTTCTTGTTTGTTGAAAAGTCCGCACTTAGAGACAGGCTATCTCATATTTGTCTATGGCTCCCAATGAAGATGTCCACTTAAATTATGTCTTGTGTAAATCAATCCTTTAGGAGAGCAAACATTGGTCTTTTAGCCATAGGCTGCTGCTATATTTTCAGGCAGAAACAATATGAATAGATTAAAACCAGGATATGTTTGCTCTTAGAGTTTTCAGCACCTCAAATCATGATTACTAACCACAACTGCTAACATGGATTCTGACTCAAGAAGAGAAACTGTGGAGCTTTTTAAGGACATCAAAGCCTGGACAGACGAGATAGGTACATTCAGAGTGGTATGGCCATAGATATACACTAATCTAAACTCACAAGAATCTGACTCCATAGAATTCTTTCTTCTGTGAAAGTCCCTGAGGTAACTGGGGCATCATATGGTAACAAGGGTCCCAAAGGGAGTGTGGAGGGGAGCCTACCTCTAGTATAAATGACACAGACCTTTGACTCACCATCTCACATAGTTTCTGCCCACAAATGAGCTGTTGATTGGAGTGACCTACATGGTCCCTAAAATAAGACAAACTTTTTTGTCACAGCTCTTCAATGCCCACCTCAGGCAAAAGATAAGACCCTATTGCTGAAGATTCCACAGACTGATATCACACAACACTGAGAGACCCTGCTGAATCAGGAAATGAATCCAGAAGGCAGCCTGTGTAATGCCAGAAGGTGTTGCATGTATACAATAAACATACCAGACCAATGATATTCCAAGAAAGTAGGGAACATTCTCAAGCTACACAGATTGATGGCCTGAGAATACAGAACACTCTTTTACATGGCACAGACAAGCAAGACAAGAAGTGCCCATCTGTGCAATAGTGGTGTTCAACCTAGGTAGGTCATCAACAGCTGGCTAATTGGCTTTGAGATCTGCTCAGTGGCATCGAACCCTTGACTGGTACAGGGATCAAAGGCAACCTTGAATGGGGACCAAGAACCAGAAAGGGGAAGTCCTCACTAATCACAGGTCTCCAGAAAGGCTATACCCTTCAAATTCTCACCAACCTAGCAATATTTATTTCAATTAACCAATAATAATTTCACTCTCTGCTGAAGATTCTGTTTGTATTTTTAAGAAATCAACAAGAACCATGGCCAACTGAACTCTACCCAAGTGGACCTGAGTTGATGGAGGGCACCCAAGCAGGAGATGAACCAACTCAAACTCACCACTTAGGGCTCTAACACAACCTCTAAGGAAGTGGAATGATGAGCAAAAGAGCTATTCCCACAGCAAGGCAGATAACCTGGGGAAGGACAATGGAGAAAGGCAGCAAAGGTGCCCAAAATTGTCCAAAACACAAATTCAGAGACTCTTAAAAACTAATAATTATGCAAAATTTAAACTCACCCACCATGACTCAGGGAAATTTGCGGAAGAGATGGCAGAAAGAATGTAAGAGCCATGGGGAGGCGGGGGAAGAATATCTAATGCATAAAAGGGAATGTCATCCTGGTTTCAATGGTTTTCTCTAATAACATGATACTGAGCATACTGTTTTGTTAATACATATAATTTTATTCCAATGAAAAGCATTAAAAACAACTGGATGAAGACAGATACCAACGATACCCAACACAGTCCAAAGCAGAAGTTCAGAGACACTTAAGATCTCATCAATAAAGCAGACTTAAAACTCACCAACCATGACTCAGGGAACTGAGTGGAAGAAAGGGCTGAAAGAGTGTAAGAGCCACGGTGGAGGAGAATATCCAGAGACATTGTCCCCTCTGCAACCATACACAAAGGAGGAAAAAAAAAAAAACTGGCTACATCTTGTGCTAATCACAACCCTCTACTCCATAGATTGATCCAGCAAGCACACTGCCGAGGGCCTCTGGTGGATGGGGGACAGGGAGGAAGGCAATGGGGATACCACTACAACATTTGCTCATACAATGTATCTAATTATTTACAATAAAGATGTTTAAAAAAAAAAAAAGAAGTTGAACAATGGAACCAGAAAAAAAACTCCCTGTTCAACTATCATTTAACGGTAGGCATATTTCATAGGACTGTACATGATATCATGCAGGTCTTCGTTCTAGTGTTAAACATTTCACGTAGCATTGACTAAAGTACTGTCCCTATGGGAAGATCCTTCATCATCAGTCATGGTTGTTAGATGTTTTTCACCGACCCCTCACTTAGTTCAGTTTTGTTGAGGTTCATGCCATTAAGTCTTAATCACATGACAATGGACTTCTCTAAACAATCTCCTTACAGGACATCGGAGGAAAAACACCTCACTTTCTGCAACCTCAGTCACTTCACTCTTCTCGTTTTAATTGCTTTGAGCCACCTTGTCACGGTTCCTGAAAGACAAGACTATGGGTGCTAGGATGTCCCCATTACAGCAGTGCACTGAAGGATAAGATAGATGGTTTTCATAAGGTTGAAAGACCTAATAGGGCAAGTGCTTTTCTTTAAGAGAAAAATTACAATTGCAAATAAATGTACATAAGGAAACTGTTCCTAAAACCTCCTAGAAAAAGGGGATAAAATTGAACGCAATGGTGACATTTGGTTTAAAGTTAATAGAGCTGATGTGAATTCTGTAATTATTTGTTTACGACATGCTTTCTCTGCAAATGAATCTCTATGAGACCAAAGCCACATTTTCTTCTTTCTCAGTGTCCTCTGGACCCAGTACAAACCATCACAGAATGCACCATTGTCATAGTCAGCCACACGCCACTGGGATGAATCTCAAAACCAGGCACGATTTGGGGAGGAAAATATTTATTGAACAGATCCAGGGGAAGTTAAAGAAAAAGGCTGGCCCCTTTCACAGATCCAAGCAGAGATAGAGACAGAAGCCCACCACCAGCACCTTAAGCAAGTACACTCCCACTGGCAAACAAGAGGAACTTTAGGCTTGAGCTCAGACTGATTTTTGCATATGTAAAGCTAGAATTCCACCCCAGAAACACCTTAGGGCTGAACCCTAGGATCTGGCCAAGGTGACACACCTCCTCCAGACAGAACTGGCTGGAGACAATAATTTTAATAAACCTTTAATTCTTTTGGGGGACATTATTATCAAACTACCACAACCATTAACAAGCATTTGTTGAGTAAAGAAATATAATTGGATCTCAGAAACTCAGAGCCATGTACACAGCCTGTGACTTTCCTTATGTTTTCTAACCAACTACAGAGTTGGCTTGGTTTTACAACATTAATTTCCTTCTGTTTCTTTTTTTCTTTGTCAACAAATTTCATTCCTCTTTGCCTGAACGGCTAAAATTAATGTGTGACCTATTCAAAATGATGAACAAATCTAAAAAGCTCAGATCCTATAAGCAAAATCAACCTTGCCTAGAGTTATAGAAATTAAAGATGAGATCCTAGACCTTTCCTCCAACTTTGAAAAGACCTTGTACTTACATTTACTCATCTCAAATACTTCTGTAATGGTTCATCTCTGGTTTTTAACTTGACAGAATTTAGAATCACCATGGAGACAAATCTCTGGCATGTCTATGAGGAATTTTCAAGATGAGGTTAATTGATATGAGAGGACGCACCCTAACTGTGGTGACTCCATTCATTAGAATGTATGAAAATGGGGAATGCTAGCACTGAGTATGAGCGTCTGCCTGGAGCTCCTGACAGCGTGTTTTCCTGCCATGATGGGCTGTAACCTGGAACCGTAAACTTAAATAACCCTTCCTCCCTTATACTAACTTGTGTCAGGAGGCAATACAACACAATCCCTTTGCTCTGTGTCCCATTCATGACCCTCTGCTGAGAAGCATATTCATTTAATCATCCTGTATCCTAGACTAGTATGCTGTATCTCTTTTCTTATTGCCAGACATTTGAAAAGAATCCTTTAATTGGAAACTCCCACTGGAGTATGCTACCACTACCCCCCCCAATATATCCAATGTTAATGTGCTTGACTTTGGTTTCCTTCTAAGGTTTCTTCTTTCTGTTGGTGTTATCATTGCTGAGTTCTCCCAATCAGTAAGGCTTGAGGCTTCAGGATTGTCTTTGCATCAACCCTCTCCTTCATCCCCAAATAGTTTCTGATCATGACTTCTTTATCCCTAGTAATGGCATCTCAGCCTGGAGCACCTACATACTGTTTCTCGAGTTCCCTAAGAAAGAGAAGCCTCCCAGACTAGTTCATCCTAGTTATGTAAATGTTACTTTCACCATGCAGAAAGGATCTTCCTCAACTTTTAAATTCCACTTCTCTTCTTTACCCTTTCTCGAGCTTTTCTTTCTCAGCTGCCCCAGGCTGCCTCTTTGATCTAATTTTCTGCAAACTCCTGGATCTTTTTCCAACCCAAGTACTCTGATGGAATTGGAACGTGAACAGGATAGGTGGACCTCCTCTTTCCTCAGCCTAGACTACTCCATCTTCCCTTTAATCTTCCCTGGTCAGCTCATCCATCTTTTAAATTCCTGATTACTCTGTCACAGAAGTTTCTGCCCCATCCTGCATCATACGCCATCCTCTGACATTATATTCACTACCTGAATGCAACACATTTACTCTTTTAGTTTTCCTCACTATGATATAAATTTTATAGGAAATTTATCTTTTTTAGATTTGTTCTTCCTAGACAAACCCAGAAACTCCAATAGAACAGGAGCTCAATGAACACTCTTGAAGGAATAGATAACTCATGGTGAATTTTTGTTATTTTCTAAATATTACGTGGAACTATCATTTTCAAGATTCTCATGCTTAGTACTACCCTGCACTGCCATGTTCTTTCCCAATATGAATAACTACTGAAGAAATTTACAAATGTCTCTTTTTTGGTCATTAGTTAATTTATTGCCGGGACAAAATACCTGACCAGAAGCAATTCAAAATAAATAAATAAATAAAAAGAAGAAGGGTTTATTTTGGTCTAGAGCTCAAGATTACAGTCTGTGATGGTTAAGTTTTGTTGTCAGCCTGACCTGTTTAGTAAGCCACAGCAATCTTGGGTGGATCTCTGTGATTGCTTACAGGAAAAATTAACTAAAGAAGGAGGTTCCTCCTCCAGAGTGAGACCTTCCTTCAGAGTGGGTGGCCCTCTCACTAAGGGACAGGGTGGGAAAAAGCTTGAGGAGAAGGAAATCTCATTACCTTCCCCTCACCTGTTTACTGGTGTGTGTGTGTGTGTGTGTGTGTGTGTGTGTGTGTGTGTGTGTGTGTGTGTGTGTGTGGTGCTGGACAAATGTCTTTTTTAAAAAAAATCAAGAAATAGGGCATGATGGAGTGACTTTGTGTTGTGCTCCCCTCTTACACCAAATTATTGCTGCTGCAGACTGTCCTTCAGAGGCACCTTGCTTTCCATAATCCAATCATTCCTGTCCATTCTCATGCTCTCAAACCTACTTTACCAAAGGTGAGCTTGTGTCATAATTTTCTCATACATTAATGTTGAGAAATTTAACAAACTCACCCACCAAATTTGCAACTGTGCCTTGCTCCTATCTTTTTAAACTGTCAGTGCCTAACATTTTCCCTTCCTACTATAAATGGTAAATGATTGAATGTTAATAAATCATAAAGGTGATTAATATGAATTACTAATGCCCCAGCCCATTCTCAGTCCCCACAAATCAATAAGGCAGCTACTATTATTAGAATCCACATTACCGTAATGGATCAATTAGTTCAAGACTTTAATCAGCTAATGGGTTTGTGAAAACACATGCTGTAACACTTCCACAAGAAAATACATTATCTTTTATACTTTAAAAAAAAGGTGCTCCCTTAAGAGGGCATTAAAAACATTCTTCTGGAACCAGGTGTAGGATTGAATGAATGAATGGATGAATGAATAATTAATCGTAATCATGTTCCATTTTATTAATGGCTATTAATAACCTACTTCCAAACTAAGCAGAAGAAGAGCTGGTTTGCATCCAGGGAGAGCATGCTATGATTTGTGGCCACTAAACAGTGTCAGAGTTAGTGGAAGATCCCTCTGAACTCCATGGGAGGTACAGTCCACTATTCTCTAAGGTCTCTTCAAAGCAAGTGATGCATGATATGACTTTAGGAGGTCCCTAGGCAGGGACACAAATGATTGACTAGAGACTATATGAAAAGAAGTCAAATTGATCTAACTTGGTCTTTCCTTTATGCTTGTCTGAGAAAGAGACCACCATTGGAGGGTGAATCCAAGACCTAATCAGAACACGCACATCAGCTTGGGATTCACTTTTTCCCTTTAAGTTTGCATTTTTGTAGCATTGACTTTTCTCTAGTCAGAGAAAATAATGATGGTAAATAATGAGCACTTCTTGTTCCTGGAACAAACTGCCCAATGCTAGAAGCACCGGATGAGAAAAGCATGCAGATGTTAGCCAGCTGAAACAATATACTCCAGTGCATCTAAATAAAAAATCATCTTCATTTAAAAATTGGACTCTAAAATGGAGTTCAGGATTCCCAATATGAGTCAAAAAGAAAAAAATCCTGCAAGTACTGATGAATCTCCAAACGTGCTGTTTGCAGAGGGCACCCTTCTAGTTAGCACTCACACACTAAGTGTGAAAAAGGAAATAAAATTTGAGATGCAATAGCTACCCTGCTGATTGCTACATTTTGGGCTGATCAAGGTAAAGATGTCTTGTGTTTATTTGGTTATTGTTGGTGATGTTCTCATGCTAAGTTCAGATCATTGGATGAATGATGACTTATCCCCCCCCACCTTGGGAAATGCAGAAAGTGAAGGGAAGATGATAAAGGAATTGGGAATTGTGTGGGTCATTGAGAAACCTGGGAGGGCAGTCAAAAGCTCCTTAGTAGGCAAACTTAATTTAACTCTCAGGGAAACAGAATAAAATGCTAAGAAGCCCTGAGGATGTTAGACATAAAGAGTGCTTCTCAAAGTCACAGAAAAAAAGAAATGAGACTCCTTCCCACAGAAATTAAGTTGAGGAACCATGAGACTACAAGTAGACACCAAGAGCATGCATGCTTCCTTTGTTCACTGGGGCTTTCTGTCATCAGAGGAGCTGATTCTGAGAGGGTGGTCATGGACCTCTAGCATTACAATTATGGAAGGGTTTTATTTTTAAAAAGAAGCAAGGAAAGTTTACATACCAATTTCTGAACCTCGAATCACATCCAAAGAGTGAACATTCCTGGATGTTCTCACAACCCACATTTCTTCATAAAATCCCAGACATTCTCCATTACACTAGCCCCAAGGCTTTGGGATTTGAATACCCTTTTCAGGTAACTTACTTTTTTACAGAAATTTGAAACTCAAGGCAATGATTCGTTTTGAATATAGTTCAAAAGAAGGAAGGAAGAGACAGCTTAACTTTTAGAAACCAAAAATAAAAAATCAAACTTAGAAAGAAAAGAAAATCTGTTTGAGAAGTAAAGGAGAGAGCTAGAACCAAGTGTTTTTCTTTTCTTCCCTTCTCTTTTTATCTGAAAACAACGATTAAAGGCAGTGAGTAAAATTGAACCATTGGCTTGTCTTTTAAAGTTCTTTTTTTCCACCCAGTTTAACATGCTGTTTCCACACCCAAGGTCACTTTGTTATCTGTTCTTTGCCATGTTGAGACATCTGTAAAAGCAACAGCAACTCAGAGCTAATCTTAGGCAAACATATGAAATAGCAGAAATTTTCCTAAGTAGGTAATTGAGCGGTTACATTAGATCTCTGTGGCTGCCATAACAAATTACCACAAACTGAGAGCTTTAAAAGTACAGAAATTTATTCTCTCAGTGCTGGAGGCCAGGACTCCAGAAGTCAAGATGCTGACAGGGCGGTGCCCTCTCCAAGGCTCTGGGGAAGAAACTGTTCCATGGCCCTCTCTTAGCTCCTGGTGGTTGCTGGCAAGCCTTGCTGGTTCCTGGTTTGTGGATAAATCTCAACACTTTCTTCACATCCCATCCTCCTCTCTAAGTCTGTCCAGATTTGTCTTATAAGAAACCAGTCATTGAAGAATCCAGAATGACTTCACGTTAACTTGATGATGTCTGCAAAAATTCCATTTCCAAAGATTATATTCACAGGATATTAGCAAATATTTTTTGAACAAATATTTTTGAGGAGGGGGTTGGAATTTTTACCTAACATATTAACTACAATGGTTAATGTTAGCTATCCACTTGACAGAGTTTAAAATTGCCATGGAAACAAATCTCAGGACCTGTCTGTGGGTGATTTTCTAGATTAAGTAATTTTTTATTTATTTTTTATTTTTTTTTAATATTTTATTTATTTTTCAAGCAGAGAGATACAGAGAGAGAGAGAGAGAGAGAGAGAACACCAGGGCCACCACTTGTGGGTCTGGCTTATGTGGGTCCTGGGGAATTGAACCCAGGGCCTTAGGCACCAGAGGCAAGTGCCCTATCCGCTGAGCCATCTCTCCAGCCCTAGATTAAGTAATTTTTTAGATTAAGCAATTGAGAAAAAAAAAAACCTACCTTATATATGAGTGGCACCATTCATTCCATGGGCTGGGATTCCTGACTGTGTAATAAAAGAGAGAGCTAGCTGAACACCAGCATTCATCACTCTCTGATTCATCAAAGCAAACTGAATGTCACCAGGGGCTTCAAGCACCTGTCAACATGTCTTCCCTGCCATGATGGACTGTAACTTTGAACTATAAGCTGAAGTCAACCTTCCTTCTTTAAGTTGCTTCTTGTCAGGTATTTGGTCACAGCAATAAGAAAGTAACTAGTACACTGAGTAAATATTAAAGAGATGCTGGGAGGGAAATCTGAGGTTGTACTGCTTCTATTTCATCCCCCACCTCCACCCCACCCCAGTTCATCCCCCCACACCCACACAAACCCCACCCCATCTCATAAGCATGCTTGTGCCTCTATCTCTTACAAGGATACTTCTCACTGGATTTAGGTCCCCTCGAGCTATTTCAGTATAATCTCATCTCATTGGTTTCAATGAAAGGTCTTCCAAAACTCTATTTTTCGTTACATATTACATATCCTTTAGAGGGATTTAACCTAGTAGAAAAATGACAGAATTTTATAATAGGGTAGATTCTTACCTGTCTAATATAGTTCGAGTTTAGTCTCGCCTGTAATGGAGTAATTAAATTATTCTTAATGGTCATTTCAAGTTAATTTAATCTTATAATTATAGATCATGTCCAAATTTTGGAATGCAAGACATTGTCTATAAGAGGAAATGATAAATTCTAAACAAATCTATCACAAGTAAGTCAAATAAGGGTAGGTATTCGATTTTCATTTGGTCCAAATTCACACACTAAAAATGTTGATTGCTGTTTCCTTCCACAGTCACGGAGTGAAGGGCTCCACCATAATGATATGCAAATGGAGAATGATTTGGAAGAAGGCTGCCTATCTACAAAAGCAGTGAAAGCAGCTTCCACTTCTCAGTGCTTCTAGGATTAGCTGCGAAGGACTTGGTGTGTTCATCAATATTTCTAATGATGATGTGCTCAAAAGATAATGCTTGCAAAATTCTCAGATATTAGTGTTAATATCAGGAAAACCAAGAAAGTGGTATCAGTACATGTCTACCTACACTGTGTCAGACTGTAGTCACAAGACTTTAAAGGCTGGCTCCAAAAAGTAACCATAATTGCTAAAAAAAAGTCAGATCATGAAAATCATTCTATAATTTGGCAAGCAATATAGTTAATCAGTGGTTGATTTAAGAAACTTTTGCCGGGCGTGGTGGCGCACCCCTTTAATCCTAGCACTCGGGAGGCAGAGGTAGGAGGATCGCCCATGAGTTCAAGGCCACCCTGAGACTACAGAGTGAATTCCAGATCAGCCTGGGCTAGAGCGAGACCCTACCTCGAAAAACCAAAAAAAAGAAAAAGAAAAACCAAAAGAAAAAAAAGAAAGAAAAACCAAAAGAAAAAAAGAAAAGAAAGAAAGAGAGAAAGAAAGAAAAGAAAGAAAGAGAGAAAGAAAGAAAAGAAAGAAAGAAAGAAAGAAGAAAGAAAGAAAAGAAAGAAAGAAAGAAAGAAAGAAAGAAAGAAAGAAAGAAAGAAAGAAAGAAAGAAAGAAAGAAAGAAAGAAAGAAAGAAAGAAAAAGGAAGAAACTTTTTGGTGGCATAGACTAATAGCATCTGCTTCTTTTCTCCTTTCCTGGAGAAAAAAAAGAGTCAGTGAAGCAGAGTGCAAAGTATCTGCCAGTGAGAAAATAACTTCTGTGTATATGTTTTATATCCTAACACAGGAGAAAGATCTGTTTAACTTACATTTCAATATAGAATAGCATCTTAACAACTCATCGTTGGCCCACTAAATAACGTAACTCAATATGGACAATAAAAAAATTTAAATGCACATATTGAGACACATAACCATAATATTCTTCATAAATTATAAAATGCCTAATATGTATACTTAGGTAAGTATGTGCTCAAAAAATAAAGATACTACACAGTTAGCTCAGTTAGTAATAGTGCTTAGCTCACAAGCACAAGGGCCAGGTGTGATCTCCAAAATCCATCGCTAACAATGCCAGGCTTGGTGGTACAGGCCTGGAATCCCAAAGCTAATAAATCAGAGACAGTAGGATCCCTAGGGCTCACTGGCCAGCCAGTTCAGCCCACTTGGTGAGCTCCAGACCAATAAGATATCCTGTCCCAAACGAGGTAGATATCATTCCTGAGGATGACACCCAAGGTTGCTCTCTGGCTTCCATAGGCTTGTGTGTGTGCGCGCACACAAAAGGAGGTCCTGATTTAACTAAATTGGTTATAACTTTAATTTCTCTATAAAGCAGAGATCTCTATGTTAATAGTTTTCAGACATCTGAGTTTTATGTGGCCATAAAGAAGACAAATCATATTCTTTTGAATAGAAGTATAAATTATGAAAAGGTCTTCAGATATTTTCTTGGTGTTATCATAGACTATATTGGGTTTATAAACTCAGTCATTCAATTGGATAGTATTTGCATAAAACTTTCCAACATATTATATGTCTAAGAAGGTAGCTTCTAAAAGCATTAAGAAAATCCTACCCTTGTCATCGATTTGTTTATAAAATATAAAAGAAAATTAATAAGATAAAGTGTGGTGATTCTTCAGTCATCATAAAAGTCACTATTTATTAATGTTCTACTCAGGACATACTACAATTTAAACATCACAGTCTAAAGCATTCGGATCATTGGAGTCCGTGTATGACATAAAGTCTCTTTCCTTCACTGACACTTTGAACTCCATAGGGAAGAATATAAATTATCTCGATGTTTGTTCTAAAAATTGACAGATAACTTTTATGAACAGAAACTGTCATTCACTTGGCATCAAAATAAGATTTCTCAGCAGTCACGTCAGGACAAACTGAAGAGACACATGCCTCTTACTAGCAGACCGCTAATACGTTACGTCTCGAAGAGATCAGATACAGTAATTGCAGAATCAGTCTGTGTTTTCTTCCTACACAGGCCCCTCTTTTCCTCTGTCAACTGCCTCCTGCTTTAGTGAGGGGAAGGGCACTATTGTCAATAAAAGGGCTTATTTTCCTCTCCTACAGGGATGAGCATGTGACAGGCTGTTCAGAATCCACCAAGCCCCTAGATATATTCACTCATCCAACAATAGAAAAGTGGCCCAACAGTTCTGTTAGAGCCATTGGCAGAACTAAAATAAATGCTGCTGGGAGAAAGTGGGGGGGGGGCAGGTTGCATTCTCTCTCCTCTGAGAACATACACACCAAGGACAGGACGGGTCTGCTGCTCTCAGATCCATGTTTTGCCTTCAGGAAGGGAAAAATCTGCTTTAAAATAAAACCTACACAGAGGGAAAAAAGAGCCAAAAGAAAAGTAGGGAGAGAAGACAGAGGGAGAGAAGGAAGAGAGAAGGAGGGCAAAAGGAAGGGAGGAATGACAGGAGAAAGGAAAAAAAGAAATGGAAGAAAGGGATGAAATAAGGAAATACAAAAAGGAAGGGAAGAAGGAAGGAAGGAAAAAAGGAAGAAGAGAGGGAGGGAAGGAGGGAGAGAGGGACGGACTACTTTTATCCTTTCACTTGAGCAAGGAAAGCCCTCTCTGGGTTAGGTTTCTACTATTTGCAACTAAAGAAAGCTTTTTAAAGCAGGAGTTGTACTAGAATGCACTTAAGATATTACTGTAACAGTATCATTTGTACTTTCTCAATTACTTTCTTGAGTGGCAAAAAGGCAAATCTCTAAACAGTCTGAAATCATTCACATGACTATGGTAACACTCACTGTGTGAGTCAAGCATGTAAATGTTATTCATTGCATACTTAATTCACTCCACCACCATCCCCCCCACACACTCACACACCAATCAAAACATTGCTCTACCAAAACTCGCAGAAAATAATACACATAGATGTGCATTCAACAACAAAAAAAAAAAAGCTAATGGCCTTTGACATTCCTCTCTAAATACCTACTAAGTAGGCTAGACTACTTCTACAGTGTCATTTGGCATTCTTTTATTTTCTATCCTTATAAACCCTTCCCAGCAGAATTTCTTTGAAACCACACAATATATAAAACTCATAAATCCAAATTGGATTGTAGGACTTTGTGGCTTAGCTTTTTACATGCTATAGATGACCCAATAGATATTTCTATTGATCAAAAAATTTTTTTTTCATTCGTTCAAGCACTTAATCAATTTAAAATATTTTGCTAAATCAACCGAATAAGCACTTTCCTTTGAAGAAAGCATATAAATGGTATTATCTTTTTAATTCTAGATCATCCATTACTGGCATTTGTTAAAGAATAGGGTCTAAGGTGAACAGTCCTTTTAAAGTGAAAGACAGTCGAATCCCTTTCAGATCTTTCTCAGCAGTAAAGCCAATTCTTCTAACCTCTTTCTCTCTGCTATGATGTATTATTGAAAATGGAACGACACTGTTGATGGTGTGTATTGTGCATTGTGGGATCGCATTTATTTGACTCCAAGGAGAGTTTATTTCATCTCAGGCCAACTTGGCAGACATTTTAGAAGCTATCGGCACACTGCCTTCCTTCATACCAGATAAAAGGAAGAACATTGCTTGTGCATTGATCTGGACTTACTCCTAGAGTGAGCTGGGGAAGGAAGAATATCTTTCCTTGGTAAAGAGTAATGCTTGCATTATATTGATTACAGCCTCTGAGAGCTGCAAAGCCCTTTTGAAATTGAGGATGTCAGCCAGACGTTGTCATGGCTTTTGAGGTATCAACTGGAAATATGGAGACAAAGGTTTTTGGTTGTGTTTTTTTTTAGAAAGAAAAAAGGAGTAAAATAAAAATAAAGTTTAATGTCAACTTAAAATGTCAATGTATTCTAAAAGTACAAATAGTGAAGACCTGAATTTCAACCATACCAGTTACTTGAATATCTTCAATTACTTATTTGCAATTCATAACTTGTAGGTTAACATATTCAGCAATGTTTACTCACTTTTTGCTTCAACTACCAGACATTAAACATTTCAGGCTCTCATCTAGTCTCCTCTAGAGTCTGCAATGCAGTGTGAAAGCCCTCGAAGATGATAGTCAACACTTGTGTGAGTTTCAATAAAACTTTATTGACAAAATCAATTGGTAGGCTGGATTTGGACCTCGGGTTGTAGTCTGCCAACAAACCCCTACTTCTGAGAAAAGAATACGTAATAAATGTAATAAAAGAAGTAATAAAAAGTAAAAAAGTAATAAAAACAATCAGTAATAAATAATGATCAGTAATAAATGGAACATTTTCATGAAAACTTGAAGATGAGCACTATAAATTTACTAACATGGCGATCTGGTTTTTTCTAAAGATCATTCTCCTAGGTGGAAAGGACAGAAATTATTTTTGGAGAAAATAAAGATGATTGTAAGTAACGAAGGCTCTTCTATTTCAAAGATCAACGTTGTTTATGGAGAGTCTCTGGGAGTCTTGTGTAAAGGAGATGATAAAGAAACACAAGTGTTTACTTGAGGTGACATGATGAAGACTCCTCTAGTGTCTGAACAGAACATCGTAGAGAGCTGAGGAGTGGTCACAGCCATGTAGAAGCAAGAACTGTTTGCACTCCCCTGGAGGAAGGGCTACACCTCCAAGTTCTCAGAAGCTGCCCCGCACTGACACCAACTCCCACAAGCTTCTTTATGGAACAAGGGAGGCAGCTTTTCAGCAGTGCTGAGATCACATGTGACAGCCATAATTGAGTGCAGAAATGGGCTGCTGAGAAGAGGGTAATGGGCCATGCAGATGGAGGGATTGCTGAGCAGAGACTGAGAGGTGATCCTGGCAGACAGCAATAGGAAGCTGGTAGGTGTGCACTGAGCTCCACACGTTTTTCTAATCTCCACATTGAAGTGAACATCATCATGTTGACAGATCTGCAAACCATGCCCATTGTCCAAATACCACCACACACCAAGAAGTAGAATTGAGGATACAGATACATCAGAGGCACTGATGTAGAATTGGGGACAAACAAGATTCTTTTATTATATTAAAATGAGTGAAATTGTTCATTTGCTAGACAGCCTTGAAACTTGGTGTCATGGTTTGATCCAGGTGTCCCCCACAAACAAACAAATAAATGTGTTCTCAGTGATTGATCCTCAGCTGATGGCAGTTCGGGAATTAGAACCTCACTAGAGCTGTGTTGGGGGTGGGTTTATGGGGTTATAAGCCAGCTTCCTCTTGCCAGTGTTTGGCACACCCTCCTGCCGCTGTTTGCAGTGCTGTGACAGAGGTGATGTCCACCCCTCTGCTCATGCCATGGTTTTCCCTGCCAGGATGGAGTCTCCCCTCGAGTCCGTAAGCCTAATAAACCCATTCCTCTACAAGCCGCTTTTGCTTGGGTTCTTTCTGTGTAGCAACTAGAAAGCTGACCGCAACACTTGGCAATCTTGGGAAAGTATTATAGAAGTAATACTCAGAATAAACGCAATCTGTGATGCCTCTAGATTTCCTTATCCAGGTTCTATGATCACTTGTGGTTCTACTAACCTAAATACTGTCTAAAGACACAAGACCTTTATGAAAGAGTGCTTGCATTACACTTCCTGAAAACAAAGACCTCTATCCAATCAGATAGGTTAAAGACACTTTTTTATGTGTGTATGCATGTGTACACACTTATGCATATTTCTATTTTGCATATGGAAGCTAGAAGACAACCTTAGGTGTCATTCTTAGGAACTCCACCCACCTTTTTTCATATTTATTGTCAATAATTAGATACATTGTATGAGCAAGTCTTATGATGCTATCCCTATTTCCCTCCTCCCTGGGGACTCTCATTGGCCCAGAGCTCACCTATTTCTAATGAATAACTGAAATATATTAAATAAAATAAAATGAATAAATACAATATTTTAAAAAGATCTGGAGAGATGGCTCAGAGGTTAAGGCAGCCACCTCCAGAGCCTAAGGACCCTGGTTCAATTCCCCAGTATCCACATAAACCAGACGCACAAAGTGGTGCATGAATCTGGAGTTCATTTGCAGTGGCGGGAAAACCTGGCATGCCCACACTCACTCTCCCCCTCTGTATCTCTCTGCTTACATGAATAAATAAAATATTTTTTAAAAAATAAATATAATAATCTAGATGTCTATTCTCTGATCTTTTTCAATTTCATTCTAGAGAAACACAACTGAATACAATTTTTAAAGGATTTTAGTTCTCAGAAACAAATATAAGGATCATCAAATGATATCACCTAAGAAGAACGCTGGATACCTGGGAAGAAAATCTAAGTATGACTGTTCGTCAGCATGTGTGTGTGTGCGTGCGCGTACGTGTGTGTACATAAAAGAGAAAGAAAGACATGGAGAGATAAAATGCCAAGTTCACATTCCTGTAAAAGCATGTGAATGTAAACTTGTGACAACACGAATTTGAAGGGAAGAGGATGGGCAAACAGGGAGGAGGAGGAGGGCTGTGCTCCCTCCGAGGGTGAACCAAGCAAGTGTAGTAAGCCCAAAGTTTTCTCAGATCATTGGCCGTGTTCAGATAGATCTAAATGATTCCATCAAACATGTGAAATACCAGTGATAACCAAGGACAAATTACAACATTCCAACCGCAATCTCAGTTGGACTGCACGCTCCTTCCTCCACATTCCTCAGAGGCCTTATCAGCAAGTGCACTCATTATCAACAGTTCCCATCAGCCAGGCTTCTTCCCATGCAGTAGCCTAATAATTGTTAAGATGTTCTGCATTTACTTCTGCAGAGATTGTCTCTGGATAAACGAGACGGCTTCTAATTTCATTCACAAATAGCCAAGTGCCCGAGGACCCTGCTGCAGGCACAAGTTGGTATGGGTGATTCCTCTTTGGTAGAGTTACAAATCATCTCTGAAACATATCTGTTCACAGAGATCAAGTCGTTCTACAAGTCACAGAGATGTGCTAGGAACGAATTAGTGGGTTATGGTTATTTAAACACGAACTTTAAAATTTGAAAGAAATATGATGAAACCAGTAAATACAACACTCATTACACAGAAAAATGTTTATATTGATGTCTAAACGTAAGTAGATAGCTATTAAAACTTTAAAAGAAACACAGAAACTTAAATGCTAATTACTGCCTACATTCAAAAGCTCATAGTTACTGGCTATATAGCCCTAAATTAAATAAGACTAATATTGGGCAATGAATTAAATAAATATTCATATAGTACCATACAGTATGTAATCCTAATTAGTTGTCAAAATCAATTTCCTTGTCTTCTCACAGTGTAGTTAAAGCATGTGTAACGTATATAAATTGGCCAAGGGTGAGTTCTGCAAGATGAACCAAACAAAAATAAAGCCAGATGTGAGTGAGACGATACTAGTGTGTGCTGTCTCTTTTATTCCTTTGTTATTTTCTTGTTAGTCCACATGGACAGAACTTTTATGCAGTAAAAATAAACCACACAAATTAAAAAAAATTTATCCTAAGTATTGAGAATTCCCTAGAAATAGAAGCAGTAGGATAATGAATCACAGAAGCTGTAAGAAACAAGTAGTCAAGTATTCCTTTCTCTGCTTGGTGAATCTAGAAGGTATTGTGAAAAATAGTGTAATATCAAAGCTGTTTTTCAAGGCATTTCCTAAGCAGAGAATTTTACATATGTCAAAGCAACTCTTGATGGTAAATACGCCTTTACTAACCTTTGGGTTTTAATGTCTTCCTCTAGAAAATACAGAAAACAACAGCATCAACCTCATAAGGTTGCTGCAAACAGTAAATGAGTTAGTGCAGCCTGGAAACTCAATAGGCAGATATTTCTCAAAATTCAAAAACTGAAAGCTGCATGTTGCCACACCTGTAACCCTGGTGATAGAGGGATGGGAATGGATACAGGAGGATATCTGGGGTTTTCTATACCAAGGAAAGACAGAGGAGGAGTGATGGAAGAGGAAGACAATACCCAACATCCTCCTCTGGAACACATGCACAGACACATGCATATACTACACACACACACACACACACACACACACACACACACACACACACAGGGAAAATTCAGAATTATTATTTTTCCCTTAAAGAAAGAGGTTGTCATTTTTCTGCACTCAAGCACAATGTTTCTATAGAGATATGTTCACTTTCATTAGAATAAATAAATACAGCAGATTATAATAAACTTAACAATGACTCAGAACACATACTGGTTTGCTGCTCTTGAGATTGAAGCAAACATTTTAAACTTTAGAATCACAGATATGGAATTAAAGATTATCTATTATGCCAATATGTAACAAAGAGGGACTCTCCTTCCCTCCTTGTTTTTATGCTTTGTTTCCTCCTTTCTCCCCCTTTATTCTTAACAAATAACTAACCAGGTCACTTTTGCATGTGTATATTGCAAACTATGCAAACATGTGCGTGCATGTTGGTATGACATGTTTGAGGGTGTGTGCCATGCATATGGAGGCCATAAATTGACATCGGAGGGTCTTCTTTGGTCACTGTCCACCTTATTCTTTCAGACAAGGAGGGTGTCCCTTGCTGAACCTGGAGTTCACTGATATGGTAGACTACTGAGTCAGCAAGCCCCAGGGATTCCCCATCACCCACTGCAGGTCTGTGATTATAGACAGTGCCTCGTATCTTGCATTTGTTTGGGTGGAGAACTGTGCTGAGAACCAAAGTCAGGTTCTCATGCTTGCACTGCAAGCACATTACATACTGAGTCACCTCCCAAACAGGTGATTTTATAAAGCATAATTCCGTATGATGAGATAATTTGAGCAGCACTCACATAATAAACAATTTCATTCCTGGACCAGAACCAGTAAGATTCTGAACAATGTAACTTTGTATTGCTATGTAAATTCCTGATAATCAAACCCAAATTCGGAGCCTTCCTATAGCTATATTTAGCAACTGTCACCAATATGTATAGCAAGTCAATAATTGAGCTAAATTAGCAAAATAAATGGCAGTCATCCTAATGGTGCTATAAATACTCCCATAATTTTGACTGCCAAGGTTTTCTCTGATTATCCCAAGTAATATAAAAATAATAAAGCCCTGGATATGTCTTTTTAATTAAGCTGTTCATTAAATAACTTAAGTATACAAATTTAAACCTCATTTTCACATTCTCCAAAAAATTTCTCCCCTTAAATAAGAGAGGAAGTAAAGGAAGAAAAGAGAATAGTAACAAGAAACTAGGTAATACCCCACACCTATTCAAAAAGTATTGATCAAAGCTACATCTTTCTTAAGTAATGTTTTACACTTAAGAGCTGAAAATCTTCAAAGCCTTACCCATTAATTCTATAAGAAATCCATTCATGTTTGGGCCAAATCTGTTCACAGGAAAAAGAAAACTCTTACAGCAAAATGCCAAGTATGCCTTTTAACATAATACCATCAGTCATACATACCCCAGGCCGTCTTTAAATCCACTTCTAATTTCTAAATAGTACAAAACCTTCTCCTGGAGTTGTCAGCACCATTTTCTCCATTGTTCAATTGCTGTATTAGCTACTACTGCTGAACTACAACAAAATGATTAAACTGGAGCTTTTATGCATTTTATAATTTGCCTATTTTTGAATGAAAACCCCTATAAAATGGGAATGAGTCTTGCCCCCTGGAGTTAATGGGTTCAGTTTATTCAACATACTTTTAATTCTACTTACTGAGTAAATATATAAAACGTATAATTTAGCCTATTAAACATGAGATAGTATTCTCCCTTTCCATTGCAAATAAAGAAAAAAACACAAAAATCTTAATAAAAGAATCACATTTATATTTTTCCATTAGGGAGTAAACTGTGACAGATTTGCCATAAAATTCTTTCATGAAACACTAACAATAGTTCTTAATTAATCATTTACTCAAAAGCAAGGTACAGACTATTGACCTGTGTTATCTTATGTAGCTATACTAATGACAAAGTATTTTAAAAACAGACATCTTCTTGAGCTCTGCTCATTGAGCTATTAATAGGTCAAATCACTCTCCATCGAGAGCTTCTAGGTCTAATCATCAGGATGGTTTATGACCTCCTAGGTTGTTCTTATTGATTCAATATGTGTCCCTAGAGAAGATGGAGCCAAAATCCCCTAACAGTTCCAAAGTAGCCCTGGAAAAAGCAACTGGTCAAGTCCATCATGGAAGTTCAGTTAGTCATCTTCTGGTAGGATTAGCCCCTCTCTCTCCACTTTATGGTGTGATGGTACAGTCATACAGTGGTCAACTATGCCAAGTAGAAATGAACCAAACAGCAATCTGCTAAGGCACATGTATCAATCCAAGAAACATATTTAACACATGGCAAGTTGAAAAATAGATACAGCATTTATGTTCTATGAACCATTTAAAAATATGCAGGAGTGTTTCATGTTTTATATGAGTTGGTACAGTAAAAAACAATAATAATCAATAGCATAGTAGTATTTTTGGGAAATGATGGAGATGAATGACATCATTGAAAGGTTCTAAACAAATCTAAAATATTTTATTTCCTTATCACCAGTATCTGATATGATTATGACAGACTTCTGACATGTTACTGCCAAGTAGAAATGTCTATATGCACATATTTAGTTAGTTGTCATACATTTATGCTCATACTTCATAAGTTTAATACAAATAAGTGAGTGTATTTATACCGTAAAGATCACTTAGAGACAGAAGGAAGCAAGTCAGTATTCTATCAGAGAAGCAGTTAGATTTGAATGGGAAATTCTGAAAATGTAGTGAAATCAGTCAAAAACCAGATTAGGTGGAGAAATTCTTTTAAAAGATGAGATCTGAGTCATACCTTAAATAAGATCTTATTATTGAGAGATAAGCACAAAATAGAGCCCAGTTGTGGAAAGTTTAAAAGAGGGGTGTGAACCCATGGGAGAAAAAGTTCAGATTCTGGGAACATAAACCAAGGGTTAAGAAAATATATACCATGCAAAGAGAATAGCCCTAGAGGAAATTTAAATAAAAGAGATCCAAATCAGAAAAGAAACATTTGAAAATAGGAAATGTATAAGAACTATTAAGATATCAAAATAAGGAATATTGAAGAACCAAGCATTAGCTTCTGAAATTTGAAACAAGCCAAGCTGTTAAAGCCAAAAGAGCAGCTGAATCATCTGATTTCAAAGGTAAGAAAATTGGAACAAATGATTAAATTAAGAAAAAGAAACAGGAGCAGAATTGTGGTTTGTCTGTTTTTGGAAGTTAAATGGAACCTTTTGAAACATGCATTAAAAGCATCTGATTCCACATAAAAATTTTGGAGACGAAGAATGAGGAGGAGAACTCTGCTCCCGTTCCCCCTGAGCTGCTGTCAGTACTTAGGTGGGTGTGTTTGGGTGGAAATGTGAGGGTGTTTTGTATTTTTTAACACCCTCTGATCCTTCTCCACCCCCATCCTGAAATCCTAAAGCTGTGTTTATGACAACATAATCATTTCTACAGTAACTAAAGAGCTGTCAGCCAAAGAGGATTATTGCTTAAATTGAGAAATAAGCAACAACAAAAAAAAAACTTCTTAAACCACAAAGAACAGGTTCCCATGCCAATACTCAAAGTGACAAAACCGAAGCAATACAAATATGGAAAATGTTCTGCACAGGGCAACCCCAGCTGACCTTCTAGCAATTGGGCCTTCAGACTTCATGGAAAGATTCCTATGGTTTAACCCAATAGTGTCAGATTTGATAGAGTTGCCAACTCCTGACATCTACTGGAATCAATGAGCACCTAAACCGAATACACAGCATTTCATTCATTCTATCCCCAACTCTGTACCATATACGCAATTCAAAGTCGAACGTTTGAACACTTGGTGATATGAATTATGAATTTCTTCTAAAGATTGTAGATTCCCAAACTTCATCAAACAATTTGTCCATTGAATGTTGCCTAAAAGTTTCGGAGAAAACCAATGAATATTACTATTTTAGGAAAGCTATCAGATTGCTACTGGAGTGGTTTAAATGCTAAAATACCCCCCCAAAGGCTCATGGGTTTGCATACTCATCACTAGGTAGTGAAACTTTTTTAAAAAATATTGTGAGGTGGAGACTTGCTGAAGGAAGGGCACCAGTCAGGGCAGGCCTTCAACTCCAGTTTCTCTCTCTCTCTCTCTCTCTCTCTCTCTCTCTCTCTCTCTCTCTCTCTCTCTCTCTCTCCTTCTTGAGTCTGGTGAAATGTGATCTCAAGCATCCTGCTCCAGCCTGCCATGCCTTCCCCACCATGATGAAACTTTCCCTCAAAACTGTAAGTTGAATTACCTTTTCCTTTGATTCTAATCAGGTATTTTGTCCCTGTAACAAAAAAGTAACTGATCCATCGACCAATGTAGCAGTCAGAAACTAATGGCAAAACCTTCACTTTCTTCATCTCTGTTTGTGAAACTTCAGTGTTCCTACCTTCTCTGTTATAACATTATTTTGCTACTGAGAAGTTTTTATAGCTAATTATTTACATGTTCAGGAGATCATATGTCATGAAGGTATTCCTCTTAGTAAGTATGGTTGCTCATGTCAAGAAAAGGGAGTCGGCAAAGAAGTACTTCTCTCTAAACACTAAATATCCTTGCTGACTACAGCTACACATCATCCACTTTACATTTTTCAGCCAGTGAAACGTGTTGTAGACCTAGTATTTCAATCTGTCAGAGTGGGTGATAAATTAATGAAAGACCGAACTATGGGCATGAAAGTAATTTACTTTTACCAACTATGTCATGAGGGAATTAAAATCTTTAAGGTTTTTAAAAAATTTTTACCATTCCTGGTGACATAAACCTGTAATTCCAGCTACTTGAGAGACTGAGCCAGGAGGACTGAAAGTTCAAAGCAAGCCTGGACACCTTAGTGAAGCTGTGTCTCAAGATAAAAGGGTGAAATGGGACTGGGGATAGTAGTTCAGTGTGAGACTCTTACCTCTGATTTTAAGGCCCTAGGTTTAATCTCCACTACTGAAAAAAAATTGCCACCATTTACATAATTATAAAATAAATATAAAACTCATTTTATCTAATGCTGAATAGATGCAAATACAGTATAAAGAGCCTCACATATTAGAGCTTTCCTTAAATTTTCATTCATAGCATGAAAGCTGTATTCTTTGAGCAGCTAATGTGCATTTCAGGATGGATACTTTCAAAAGTAAAGGATCTTCTTTTGATTTCCCTTTGAAAAGAGTTGCAGAAAAAGACAGTGTGGTGGTTTGAATTCAAGCTAAAATCTTTTCTAACCCTAACTAATTTTACCAGCCAGGTAACTGTGGCTAAATCTATCAATAGTCAGTTTCTTCATCAGCAAAGTGGGGACCAAATGAGCTATGCTTCTCTCACAGAACTGTTACTTTAAAGAAAGAATCTAAGACATACCTCTCTGCATAAACTTGTATACTTTTCCTCAAACGGATTTCTGTGTGTATGTGTATGTGTGTGTGCATGCATGTGTGCATATGTGTGTATGTGTGTATGCGTGTGTATGTGTGTATATGTGTGTATGTGTGTATGTGTATGCATGTGTGTATGTGTGTGTGCGCACATGTGTAATACATGTGGAAATAGGAACAACTAACCGTACCAATGTCAATGTCATGGAAAGCCAAAAACAAAAGGTCAACATGGAGAAATGCATGTCAAAATGGATATGCCTAGAAATATATGAAGAGCCCAATGACCATAAAAAGAAGAGAAATTCAGGACTTCAAGAGTGTCACTAAAGCACATCAGTTACAAAGGGGAAACCCAATCTTTTTGTGCTTTTAAAAGTTTAGAGAAATTTCTCACTAAGATTTCAAAAACCGTATATACTGTTGTGATGGTTAATTTTGATTGTCAACTTGATTAAGAAATCTGTAGGGCATCAGAGAGGCATGTCTTTAGGTGTATCTGAGAGCTTTTCTAGAGAAAGTGATTTGCACTATTCCATGAGCTGTGCTCCTTATCTGAATAAAAGAGAGGGGGAGAAGAGGTGAGCAACAGCCTTCCACAGAGCCACCTGACACATTGATTCCCCACACACAAGGAGCCCAAGTAAACCTGCCCTCCCCTAAGTTATCTTGTTATCTTGTCGGGCATTTGTTCACAGTGGTGAGAAAAGTCTTTGCTACAACTCTATAAATAAAATGTACTAACATCTTCCCAACCACTTCTTTCAATCCATACAATAATGGATTTCACAAGACTGCTTTTGATCACCTGACCTAGCATAGTATGTCGACTCCAAGTTTAACTGAAGCCATTTTCTGATATGTAAAAAAAAAATAAGAAGTGTGAGACTGGTAGAGCGTCTCTCCTGGCTGGCATGAGCATGTTTTAGATTCATTGATTAAGAACAGCAATTACTGAACATTTTAGTTTCAATATCCCTTTGCATTCTTAAACATTGTTATGAACCAAAAGGACCTTGAGTAACTGCGAACTGATTTCCTCTGATTCTATTATTCAAATTTAAGCTGTGAGGATATGCTCATAGTTCAGTCTGATGTTCAATTCAGATCTCTTGTAACTCAGATGCATTATCCATGGTTGTTTCAGGGTAATGAGAAGTTTATATTAAGTTGAAATAATCTATCTATAGCCCTCAGAACTAACAGTTCTTATGTTATTAGTCGTTGGAAAAATGACCTCTACATTTGCGGAATATAAAACAGATAACACTCTTTTAAAATCTACATGGAAGTCATTGGTAAGAGATCAAGGAGAGACAGACTACTTTTTGTAAGCAAAGCTAGAGTTCTGAGCTGTCTTCACTTAGCCATAGGTTGACAATGAGATCCAGCTTACCTTTCTTTCCTTTTTTGATTTTTTAAGGTAGGGTCTCGCTCTACCCAGGCTGACCTGGAATTCACTATGTAGTCTCAAGGTGGCCTTGAACTCATGGTGATCCTCCTACTTCTGCCTCCCAAGTGCTGGAATTAAAGGCTTGCGACACCACACCCAACTTATCAGCTTTCCTTTTTTCAGACTCTACTTTTTTTCAGCCATCAGACTATAAAATAGACAAAAGTTATTAAACTACAAATAATGTTCTCCTACAAAATAAATTTTCACTAATTACAAAAAAATTAACAAATTAAAGTAAAAATGTAAATAAAATAAAAACTACTCTGAGACAATCTGTAACATGTATTACATGTCCTTCTTGATTACGTAGATATATTTATAGATAAATAACTACATAAACTAGAAGAAATTGGTATGCATAAATTAGCATCGTGCTGGATTTAGAATGCATATTGTTATTTAAAATTTTTTGATTACTATCTTTATCATGAATAAGTATATACATTATATGAGCAAATCTTGTGAATGTGTCCCCTACCCACTGGGGTCCTTCCTTGGTGCACTTACTGGATCGGTTCATAGGTTAGGGAATATGAACTGCGCCAGAGGGAGCCAGTTTTCATTGTTTTTTATTTTTTTCTTCCCCCTCTGTGTGTTGTTGCTGAAGGGAGCAATGTCTCTGGATATTCATCCCCACCATGGCTCTTACATTTTTTTCTGCCTCCCTCTTCATAGTGGGTGAGTTTCGAGTCTGCTTTATTGTAGAGATCTTAAGTATCTCTGGGTCTTTGCCCTGGGTTGTGTTGGGTATTGTTGGTGTCTGTCTCCATTGACCTTTCATGGGTTATCAGACTTGCTGTGGTGATTGGTCTCGTTTGTCTTGTCGCTTTCTCGTAGATTGCGTTTGGGCCCTGTGTGAAGGCTAGGTGTGGTTTGTCTCCTGCCAGGATGACAGACATCATCCGGTGTCTTGTTGGTGGAATTGGGTTGTCCACAGCTCTCTCAATGCCTTCTGAAAAATACAAACAGATTCTCCATCAGAGAGTGAAATCAATATAGGTTAAATGAGACAACATTGCTATTTTGTCTAGGTCTCCTAATGGATGTAGCCTTTCTGTAGCTCTCTGGTAGTGGGAATTTCCCCTAGGAGCCCGAGTTCTTGGTCCCCATAAGATTGTGTCATGGATCCCAGTTTCAGTTAAGGGTTCCTTGTCACTGAGCAGATCTCTTAGCCAATCAGTAACCCATTGATTACCCTCCTAGGTTTAGCACCACTATTGCACAGATGAACACTTCTTGATTGCTGGTCTCTTCCATACAGCCTTCCAGTGCTACACATGCTACCATCTGGGAGCTGGTTACCATTCTGGATCTAGCAGGATTTCTTGGTGCTGTTTGGTGACACTCTGTGATTTCTTCAGCAACAGGGTCTTACCTTAGACCTGGAGCAAGTAATCAAGAGCTTTGACAGAAGTCAGTCACATTTTGGGGACCTCATGGGTCTCTTCGATCAACAGCTCAGTGTGGGAAGGAACCTGTAAGTGAGATAGGGAGATGCAGGCCTGAGCAATTATTCTTGAGGTTAGGCTTCTTCCCATTCTACAATTTTCATTAGTGAAAATTCTTTGTATACATCCAAAAGCAGAAACCCATAGATCCTTTAGAGCCTAACAGTAAAGCAGACTTAAAACTCACCCACCATAGCTTAGGGAATTTTGTGGAAGAGAGTGTGGAAAGTTCTAAGAGCCATGATGTGGGGCATAACCAAAGGCATTACCCCCCACCACCAAAAAAAAAAACCCTGTCTACTTCTTGCATAATTCATAGCCCTCCATCCCATGAGGAGGGCTGTCAGAGGCTTGGGGACAGGGAGGAGGAAAATGGGGGTACCAACACAAGACTTGTTCATACAGAGTTTCTACTTATTATCAATAAATAAATATTTTTAAGAAGAGAGGGGCCACCACAGTCATACAATGGAGGATCCAAATGGAACTCTGCAGAGAAAGACGAGATGAACAAGGGGCCCACAGCCACAGCCATTAAATCAACACAGGATTAGCCAGTGGAACAGAAACCAACGATTTTCGACACAAAGACCCCTAAGCTCACAACCTTAAAGCAAACTTATTACTCATCCACCACGACTCAGGGAAATATGCGGAAGAGGGGGCGGAAA
>PVHP010020499.1:0-30549 GCA_004024765.1 Zapus hudsonius | reverse complement strand
TCTACCACTGGATTTTATCCACAGTAAACTTTTTATTTTGAGACAGGGTCTTATGAAGTTCTCCAGGCTGGCTTTGAGGTCACTTTGTAGCTCAGGCCGTGCCTTGAATTCATGAGCCTCCTGCCCCAGCTTCCTGAAGAGCTGGTTTGAGGCTTGAGAGTTTACAATTCTTTATTATTTCTTTGGTTTTGTTAAATGTCCCCCTTGAAGGCTCACATGTTAAAGCTTTAGACCCTAGCATGGTGTAATTGGGAGCTAGTAATACCATGGTAGGAGGTTTTCAGATTATTGGGATGTGACCTTCAAGGCTCTCTCTTCTCTCTCTCTCTCTATCCTCTCTCTTCTCTTCTCTTCTCTTCTCTTCTCTTCTCTTCTCTTCTCTTCTCTTCTCTTCTCTTCTCTTCTCTTCTCTTCTCTTCTCTTCTCTTCTCTTCTCTTCTCTTCTCTTCTTGCAGATGTGAGTGTTATTTTGCCTTCAAATACTCCTGTCATGACATGCCCCCCTCACCAAAACTAAGCCCACAAGGGCACCAATGGGCCTTTAGCCTCCGAAACTCTGAGCTAAATAAACTTTTTCTCTTTGTAAGTTAGTTGCCTCAGGTACTTAAATAGGATGATGCACATTGACTAATAGAGTTGGCAAAGCAAGAATATGGTCCAGCCAGGTGTGAGCAGCCTTGGGGACCAGCCAGGCCTGTGCTGAGGACCCAGCAAAGTCCCATGCCAGTGCCCTGGGCTGGTGCAAGTCACATGATGCCTTTTACCCCCTATAAGTAAAAGTGGGGATGCTAATTCCCAACACTGAAAATGTAATGAAGAAAAGGACAAGATCAAGCTATAAAAACATGATGTCCAGCACAAGGCTAGTCCTCTTAAAGAATACTTGTTTTTGTAAATTAAAACAGTTAGCATAGACAACTAAAAAGAGACCTACCATGAGACCCAGCTAGACTATCCCTATTAATGGATATTTACACAAATGATTCCAACATATCACAGAAGTATTTGTACATCAATGTATACTGTGGCACTGTTCACAATGGCTAAGTTCTAGAACCAACCTAGGTGTCCAACAACAGGAATAATAAAGAAAATGTGAAATATGTACACAATGCATTTTTGTGAGTCGTAAAGAAGAATTATTGTGTTGTTTGCAGGAAAGCACCTAGAGAAAAATCATAGTAAGTGAATCAAGCCAGTCTCAGTAAGAAAAGCATCTTGTGTTTTCTTTCATTTTATGGCTCCTAGGTCTTATATAGATATATCAAACAATGTATGTATTTATGACAAAGAAGCAGAAGTGAGACTGTCTAGGGAAACCAAAGGGACTGATGGGAGAAGAAGGGAAAGAGAGGGTAGAAGGTCTCAGGGAAATATTTCAATATTTAAATAATGAATACTTGTATGAAAATGTCCCCATGTGATATAGTACCATGTGCAATTAACATATACAAAACCAAAAGAATAAAAAGCTAAATTGGCCATTCAAAAAAGTAAAAATTAGAGCCTTCTGTAACTATTCAGATTTCAGCACTCCCCCCCCCCATACACACAAGTACACAAACTCTCTGTACCACTTCTTCCTTCTTAATATGTTGATATATCTTAGAGAACCCAACTTTAAATTCACAAAGAAGTGAAATTTAGGTTGGCTTTTTTGTTGGTCTGCTTTGAGAAGAAATATATTTTTCCTTTTAGGTTTCATAACCAAATAACAAAGTAGATGGCATAAAACAACTAGAAATTTTTTTTCTCTCTCAGTTCTGAGACCAAACGTCATGATAAGGTGTCAGCAGAGAAAATTTCTCTAAGGTCCTTCTCATAGGCTGGCAGATGGCTGCTTTCTCTCGAGGTTCCCATGTGCCCTTTTCCCTGTAGTCAAATGTCTGACCCAAATCTCTTTTTGTGTGATCATGTGTGTGTGGTATAGGCACATGTATGTGCAGATGCTCTCATGTGTGTGCAGAGGCCACAGAGTATCCTTACTCCATCACTCCTGTGAATATTTACCGTAAGCAGAGTCTCTGTCTGAGCCCAAAGCTGCCATGAACCCCAGCAATTCTCTGGTCTCTGCTCCCCAAAAGACTGGGATTAGAGACATGTGTGACCATATCCCGCTGTTTTCATGAGTCCTGGGGAATCAGGCATTCTTGGGCACTCACGCTGTGGCAAGCACTTTCTCCACTGAGCCATCTCCATAGCTCCAAATCTCTTCTAAGGACACCAGTTATGTTGGAATAGAGATCTATGATCTTAGCTGCCTCTCCACAGCATGTGTCCAATACAGTCACATGCCATGGTTAGGAGTGTAAGAATTTTGGAGGAAAATACAACAGCATCTTTTGTTTTCTCATCTATGTTAACTTAGAGAAAAATCGTGCTATATTTAGCCCTCAGCAGAGCTTTGGTATGTAGTCCATGGTACATTGTTGTTACAGGAACCTTAGCAAACCAGTACACTCCCCTATGTAAACAGTAAGTCCTGAAAAAATTAACCATCTGCTTTGTCTCATGCATTCAGTATTTTAAGTATCTCTAAGAACAGTTCTGATGTCGTGATCCTGTGTTCCCAAGCCACAGATGATAAGTTGGGACTGAAACCTCAGACTCCTGTCCTGTGTCTCACCCCTGCTTTATCTGTGATTATAAGTCACATCTCAAAAATCACACATCTGATTGTTCTGCCTTTCAGTGACTGACTTCCATCTGAATGTTCTAAATACTTGCTCTCACCAGCAGCGAGGTCCAATTTGGATGCAGTATTACAAAGAAAATACTTCTGGAAAGAGAAGCCCTGGGGTTTCAGTGCCCTGTTGTGTACCGCGATATTGCTGCACACAGATACTTGATTTTAAATGCATAGTTGTGGCCAGAGTTTGTGCAACAGTTAGACTTCTGAAAATGTTCTATAAAATTCAACTTGTAGGCAGAAGAAATGTGTATTATATGCATTACTATTTAACTAAAAATAGATATACACATCCCTTTTGCTACATTTTATTTGGTGGGCTAATAATCCTCCTTGCTGGACCTGATTCCAATCTGCACTTTCCTGTATTGGTCTCTGTGATCATTTCATGTGACTTTTTCTGTGATACTCTGCCCAGTCCCTGCCTCTGCTTCCATACCCTTGGCCCTGATCTCAACCAGTCACTTGGTTCGTCTTGCCCTGCACAGGTCTCTGTGCTGAGTGAAGACCAATCAAGATCATAAGCATAGCACATTTTAAAACCCACGGATCCCATGTGGACCTTTAGTCTTGTGTTATCAGGATGGATGTGTCTGGCTGCTTTTCCTTGGGGACCACACTTCATTTCCATTTATGAAGTCCTGTAACTGCAGGTTTTGATGAAATCTTTATGATTTATGATAAAAACAAACTCTCCGACATAGTCTTTTCTAATTACTTCTCATTACCAGGTTGGCATGGGGTGGGGAGGGAGAAGCTTCCTCGTTGATTCCTGCTGATGAAGGGATTTTCAGAAGTTGGTGGTCACAGGAGATGGAGTACAACACTGTCTTCTCTCTCAATGACCACCAGGGAACAAAAGCCAAGAGAAATCCAGCAGTAACAAAGGTTTGGAGTGGGTGGTGGTGTCACAGCCTGGGATGGTCCCGGGAAGGAAACAGAACATCCTTGGCACAGATTGTGTCTCTTTGATCCACACCCCCTTCAAATTCCCAGAACCCTACAGAGAAAAAGTGAATTTAGAAAATGCTGTGCTTTTCCATCAGTGTGGCTAGATTTAGAAAAAAGCAAAATTGAGGGGTTATGAATGAGAGAAATGGGATATGTTTGGACTCATGTACCTGCCAGAGGCTTTGACCTGGGGAGAGAGGAGTTTTCTGAGAGCACTCCCTTAGCAACAGAAACTTTTTCAGGGCAGAGATGATATCTTGCTTTTCTGTTTGTCTCCCGGCCTTAGCACCACTCACAGTGCAACAGGGTTCCTGGAATGTGTTGTGGGGCTTTGGTGAACACTTTCATTGCAGAGCAGGGAGAGGTGGTGAGTCTGTGTAGAAGACCATACCAGCGCTGAGGGCAGGGGTGGGGAGTATGGTCTCCACCCGGATCTAAGGGATTAGTGACCTTGGGCAAATCACTTTCCCTTGAGACTTGGACTCCTCATCTGTAAGGAGAGGATGATGGTAAAATCAAGCTTGCCAAGGTTTTGAGATAGAAATGTGCCAAGAAATGTAAACTGTAAAATGTGACTCAGGACTGGCAGTGGTTTTGAGAAGTAAAAATTAAGTGTAGCAACATGAATTAAAGACTGACAGATGATACTGCATTAAAATTAGACAGTTATCCACCAAGGACATTGTAAAGGAAATGACAAGATAAGCTGCCAAGTAGGAGGAGATACATGTAACATAAATGACTGACAGAATCTTCAATTAATACAACCTACCCAATAAATATACACAAAGGTATAAGCAGGCCAGTTACAGAAAGTTAGACTCATGTGATAAATAAACACATGAATATGCAAGCGTTCATCTCGCTGAGATGCCACTTTGTGGGATTTTATGGGATTACAGATGTATGTGGCCACGCCCAGCCATTGGAAGTGGGTGCTAGAGAATGGAATTAGGTGGTCTCAGGCCCTCACACTGGCACCATATTCACCTGAGTTCTGTGGACAAACTTCAGATGTTTCATAATTCTATATTTTGGAAGGATGTGGTGCAATGGTGCTGTTTCTATTTTGTTATGAAAATGTAAACTTCTATAGTCATTTTGAGAAGCAATTTGTGATTCTTTTACAAATCTAATCATTCACATTCATTAGCAGTCAGAAATTTCTTTGTAAGTATTGAATGAAAGCAGTCATATATGCATGCCAGGAGATATGGATAAGAATAGTCATAGCAATAAATTAACCCATAAATTATGTATATATCATATATATGTATATATGATTTTATATGGAGAACTGAATGGACTAATAAGCTATTGCTTGTTGTACACTTGAAAGTCACATAACAATGAACCTGAGAGGACTTTAATGATCATCGGAGGAAATAACATTAATGCCATTGTGGATGGAAAATACAAGGCTGGGGCATAGTGTATGGTAAAATTCTGTGTCTCACTCACAGAATACATGCAACACAATACATGACCAAAATCAGTTTAAGGGAGGAAGGATTTATTTTGGCCTTTAGAGGTTATAGTCCATCGTGGCAGGGAAGGCAGGACGACAGGAGCTTGAGGCAGCTGGTCACAGTCAGTCCATAGTGAGGAAGCAGAGAGTGATGAATGCCCTGCTTAGCCATCTCTCTCCTTTTTCTACCGCCTAGGACCCCAGCCCATGGACCCACAGTTAAGATGAGTCTTCCCTTACAGATAATCCCTACTTGGTATCCCCAGAGGCTAACATAATCTAGCTAATTCCTCAGAGATGATTCTAGTCCTGTTAAGTTGACAATCAATAGAAACTACCATATTCTGTGATGTTGAAAATTAAGGACACTAAATGATACATTGCTTCTCATACACACGCATACAATAGTGTAATGAGAACTTGAGTCAAAATACTGGTTATCTTGGGTGGGGGATAAGATAGAAGAATAGATGGGGAAGACACAAGTTAATTACTAGAATGGTCCTTAGATAACAGAGCTCTGAAAGTTCTTTGTGCTTTTAAGCAAATTAAAAAACCGCCCAAAACATGCAAGGCTATGCATGGTCAAGGATGAACAGTGGGAATGTTATTACCCACTCCATTCAGCACTGCATATCTTTCTGCAAACACACATTCCTTTCATGCCCATCACGTGTGCATCTCTGCTCCCAGTGTTTGGGAGAGGAGGCTAGAGAGGGGAAGCCAGAAGGATAGCGAGGAAGAGAGGAAGAGGATCATTCCCTCAAACATAGATGACTTTGGGGAAGGCACGTCCCTTCCATACCTCAGTTTCCCTACTACTGATAAGTAGAATAGACTTAGTGGCTCCTCTTTACTCCGCTTTCCTACAGAAATTTTCCTCTTCTCTCTGGTCCTGTCCCAGAGACGCCCCAGATGACTTAGGATGTCAGCAGGGAAGAAGTGATGAGTGCCATGTGCCAAACTCTGGATCCAAATCCATGTTGGCATGTGGACTTCCTGCTAGGACTGTCCAACCACATTCATTGTTCACACAATTTACTGCCTTGTAAACATGGCCCCTGTTTTATTTCTCCACAAACCATCTTGGAAATAGCAGCTGGGGAAGATTTGTTTCCAGTCATGAACCAGATATGAAGGTCACATATTGTTATAATTTTTTTCCTTACCAAAGAAATATGGGAGGCTTAAGCAGGCCAACCTTCTAATTAATCCTAAGAACAGTTGCCTTCAAGGTGGGTGAGCCTGGATATTATTCACTTTCCTGGTCATTTGTCAGAGTGGGGACTGGGCTGCTATAGCTTTAATTCATGAGAGGCTACGATGTGGCACATCTGGGACCATCACAGCCTCACAGGCACGATCCTTGTTATGAATTGTGCCTAGCTTGGCTTTCCAACAGACACAACTGGTCCATGAACATCATGTGTGCCGCCCTGTCTGCTCCCAGGGCTGCTGAGTCAGCCTTCTCCTGCTGATCACGCAGCTTTGAGGTGCAGGGTGGGGCACTTTTATAATCATTCCTGTTTATCTTGGCCACATTAGCAACACTTGTTGTGATGTTTAGGTCTACTGAGCAGGTGACTTTCCCTGTTGAAAATGTGAGCTGAGAAATGGCGATCTACCTTCCTAAAGACGCATGCCAGAGGAGGGCAGCATCAATGTCAGATGCCTTTGTATTCATGACCTCACAGTGGCTGATGCTACCTACAAAAGACCTGCATGATAGGAGGGGGAAAATGACATCAAAATAGAAGAGAGGGTAGTTGGAAAGAAGAAGGGATTCAATGGAGTTTGGGAGAGGGAAAAGAGAGGGTTGTAGGAGGGGATTGTGATCATGGGATATTGTTTATGTTTATGAAAGTTGTCAATAAAAGTTAAAAACAAAGATAGCGGGCTTGGCATATGGAGCAAGAAAGGGAGAATACAGGATGTTGAGTGGCTTGTACATGGGCCAGGCCCTGGGTCCAACCCGGTGAGGTTGGCTATATTAATCCTGTGTTGTGGTTTTTCTGTATGGTACAGCCGACCAGGAATGTGATATAGAGCCGGACCTCTGTAGTGAGGGAACTGATTATGAATGGCTGAAACAAGGCAAGCTTGCGTATTTCCACACTACTTGGAAATACTCTGTTGTGATTCTCACGATCCTGGGGATTTCATTATCCCCAATATGTAAGATGGCGAGGAGGTCTCTTTGGTCACGATTGCTCAAATTCATGTGTCTTGCTTTATGGATTCTTTTTTAATGGTTAGAGTGGGCCCCAAAATAAGTTCACCACTTTACCATGCAAGTTCTCCAGCAAAGAATATTTATTAAAGATAGGAAATGCTGAGTGTGAGCTGAACCCTGAGCACATTGCCTCCCAGCGGTGTCCCTTCACCACCACAATGGTGCTGAGAGGTTCTTGCCAGTGTCAAAAATAGAAAAAAAACCTATGTGCAAAAGTGCCTCAACGACATGTGGATGTCGGGAGACTTCTGAAAACCATGATGCAATGAAGAGAGAGGTTCTCTCGTCATTTTCACTTGGTCCTCAAGTATACAGTCTTGGTTTTTCACACAGACCTCTCGCCCCATTACTTTGGTTTCCCTCAATGGATTGTATTTTCAACATATCATTTAGGAATATTCAATGATGGTTGGTCATTCTTCATTTTTTTGTTGATCGGTGTGTACAAATACACAAGTTAACATTGGGTATCTTCCTCAACACTTGCTACCTTGTTTCTTTTGAGACAGTTTCTCATTGAACTTGCCATGCACCCAGTCTAGCTCGCCAGTGACTCCGAGAGAATCTCCTGTGTTTGCCTCACAGCACTGAGATTGTAGGCAGGCACTGCCTTGCCCAGCTTTGACATGAAGGCTGAAGATCGGAATTTATTTCTTCATGTGGCAGACACTCTACTGACTGGGCCACTTTCACAGTCTCTCTCTTTATGATAGGTCACATGGCCTGAATTTTCTCTGCAGACTTAAACCAATGTTGCACTTTTAAGATACAAAAGTCTGCCTTTTGCCATAGCCAACCACCATCAGACCCGGCTTTCCTGTAGGGTGTGGATTCCATGAAGCACCATGAGAGGTGTGGTTCTTTAGGCTTTGAGGGAGTCAGTCTGAATCCACACTCGGCTTCTCCTTGGGAGAAATGAACTGTTGAAAATTAGATTCAGCTGCAAGGTTTTGCAGCCTCACATTCGGAACTACAGATCAGAAGTTGCTGGAGGCTATTTTGGGAGAACTCCTAATAAGTACAGAACCAAAATACAGACATGGTTGTTAACACCCTGGGAAATGCCAAATTCAAGTTGGATTTCAGCCAGCAGAGAAATTGAGAGTCCTAGAGTTATCTCAGAGCAAATCAGTTTTATGCACAAGATGTGAGATGCAATTATGCAGGCGGAGGGAGAGGAACGACCTTGGTGAGAAAGCGCTCTGGAACCCACTAGAACAAAGTACACCTGTCATTTTCTGAACCTTTCTCTTCTGGGAGCTGTGCTGCCTTCTAGACTGTTCTTCCCTGTGGGCATTTCTGGATCTCCTCTCTTTGACCTCTATATGTTCTCTGGCCCACCTCACTCGGTCCTGAATTTGAGCCACATTATATCTCTATATGAGCACCTTCTCGTTCTACGCTTCTAGCCTCCACTTTGTTCTGAACTTCACACCTCTCTTTAAAGTCCTTCCTTGGCACCTAACCCATCCGTGACTTCCCCCCATCTGTCCATTAGTTTTTGAGCCAAAGTATTGACATAAAGCAGATATCTCTTACCTCTCTTTTTTTTCTGGCATGTGTCTGTATATGTGTAGAGTATATGTGGTGTGATGTCTGATCTGTATGCATCTCGTCTCTCTCTCTCTCTCTCTCTCTCTCTGTGTGTGTGTGTGTGTGTGTGTGTGTGTGTGTGTGTGTGAAGACCAGAGATCAACATTGGATGCCTTCCCAAATAACTTATTTTGTGAGGCAGGATCTCTCACTGAGCTTGAAACTCACTGACTCAGCTAGACAAGTTAGCCACTGGGGATCCTCCTGTTTCCAGCTCCCCAATGCTGAGTTATGGGCACATGCCACCATGCCCACCATGTATGTGAAGGTTGGGGATCCGAATTTGTGCTCTTGTGCTTAAATGACATCCACTTAACCCATGGAGCCATCTTCCCAACCCCTCACTCTGTGTATTAAGCAGCTTAATGAAGAAAGGTTTATTTTGACTTCCCATTCCAGGGGATACTTCCCATCACAGCATGGCAGGAATGGAAGCAGGGAAATTAGCAAGGAGTGGGGAGACAGGTTGTGACATTCCATTTAGTCAAGAAGCAGAGAGCTAATAGAAATCGGGGCCAGTCTATAGAGCCTCAAGGCCTCTTCCCAGTGACCCACTTCCTCAAGCAAGAGCCCATTTCCTAAAGGTTCCACATCCTCCCCAAATGGCTTCATCAGCTGCAGACTAAGTGTTCAAACACACAAGTCTATGGGGACATTTTACATCCAACCATAGCACTCTGTCTCCTGAAGACTCTTCACAGAGGAGGAGAATCCACTGTGTCCCTTTTAGAAGGTATTGCAGTGAAATATCTGCGTGTCCCCACTGAATGGCCTCAGTACACCAGGAAATACACAAGCAGCCCTGCTTTCAACAGTGCAATCCCTATGGTCTATGCTGGCCCAGCTCTGCCCTAGCACTTGATCCATATTGAACAACGGCCTGGCTGGGGTAGCAGTACACCTTGGGTTTAGGGAGCAGCAAATCTTAGCTAGATCACAAGTCCTTGGGGGGGGGGTTAATGCTCTAGGAGAGGCTACACAGCTACTGTGGTGGTTTGAACAGAATGTACCCCAAAGCCTCATGTGCTTGTGATTAAGCCTCATACTTGCTCCTTAGCTGGTAGAGCCTTTGGGAGGTGGAGCCTTGCTAGAGGAGGTGTGTCATGGGGGGTTAGCTTTAGGAGTTTATAGAGCAGCCCAGCTTGCCAATGCTAGCCAGCTCTCTCTCTCTCTGTCTCTCTGTCTCTCTCTCTCTCTTTCTCTCTCTGCTTCTTCCCTGCTGTTGATATGAAGGTGTGGGCTGGCTGGCTGTTTCTACTATGCAGATGTGACATCAAATAAGTAGCAATTGGACTACTTTCCCTGTTTCTGTGACCAAATACCTTACAAGAAACAAGTTAAAGGAGGAAGGATTTATTTCTGCTCATGGCAGGGAAGGCAAGTGAGTGTGACTCATGGGTGTAACAGTAGGAGTGTGTGGCTACTTGCTCACCTCTCAGCAGACCAGGAAATAGAGTGGACTCAGGAATGAATTGGGCCCAGGCTATAATCAGTCAGGCCCATCCTTAGTGACTCACTTTCTTCTCTAAGACCCCACCTACAACAGGTCTATGACTTCCCATAGACTCCTATAATTCCATAACGGAGATGAACACATGAGCCCACAGGGGCCCACTGTGGCCTTTGTAGGGCCTGATGCATGTGTAAGTAGGTGGTTGACCCCTGAGAGTCATTCACTCATTCACTCACTTTGATTTTGATAGGATGGGACAGTCCAGTAGCCATGGAAATGAAATTCCCACTGCCTACAGAATCAGCCTGATATGAGTTGGTACACACAAAAATACACCCTACCCTGGACTTCAGCATGTGGGAAAGGTCTGAATGTTTGCTGTTGTGACAAACAAGGTTCAAAAAGACTAGATATGTAGTGGTTGACAGAACCCAGAAGGGGAAGGCTTGGTGGCACCTCATTATATTATCACATTCAGCTTTAATACTATTTACTTGCTTTGGTGTGTTCATGGTGTATATACATGATGAGCCTATGTGAGTACACATGTATATGGACACATGTGTGTGTGTGTGTGTGTGTGCACAAGAATTTGTACGTTTGTGTGCTTGCACATGAGTGCGCATTTGGTGGCCACAGGTTGACATTGGGTGTCCATCTCAGTTACTCTTCTCTTTAGCTTTTGAGACAGGGTCCGTGATGGTCTCCCATAGCCTCAGGCATTCATGCTTAAGCCTCTACTTGGCCCCCAGATGGTGGACGCTTTTGGAAGTGGAGTCTTGCTGGAGGAGACTTTGGAGTTATTACTCTAGTGTATTTAGATTTAGCTTACCTAGACTGCTCTCTCTCTCTCTCTCTCTCTCTCTCTCTCTCTCTCTCTTTCTCTCTCCCTGCTTATCTATGATGTGAGCTGGTTGCCATGTTTTCTCTACCATGATGAAGCTTTCCCTGGAAACTGTAAGCCTGAAATAAATTCTTTTCACCCATAAGCTGCTTTTGGTCAGGTGTTTTGTCCCAGCAATGAGAACATACTTGCCACAGGATCCCTCACTATACCCGAAGCTCAGCAATTCAGCTAAACGAGTTAGCTAGCCAGCAAGCTCCAGTGATCAGCCTCTCTACGCTTCCCCACTGCTGGGTATTATGTGGGCACTGGAGAGCCAAACTCAGGTCCTCACACTTGGCTAGGGGGCTTTACTCACTGAGCTATCCCCCAGCCCCTGTGTTACTATATTTCTATAAAAGTAGCATATCTCTTTGTAAGGGTCCAGAGAAGGTATGTTGGCAGGTAAGCTCAAATGAGTAAAGGTGGGGTGGTAAGAACATGCCCCAAGCTTTCTTCCTGCTCCTGTCCAACACCCTCAAAGCAGACTCTGAGGCCAAACAATTCTGGAGCCTGTTGTACACATTGATCTTGGAACTTCCCATCTGGACACTTTGTTTTGTTTTGAAGTATCTTGTTGGATGGCTTTGGGCAGGCTGGGATTTATCTGTCTGATGTCCTAGCTTCTTTGACCTGCTGCCTACTATTCTTGCCTGACAGGTGCACACACCTATGCTCCTGTGTGTGAGAGAAAAGGCACACAGGCATTCATGTGGTGAGTGTGGGAGGTGTTTCAGCAAGGCGTGCTGCTTGTGTGGTGAGCGTGGGAGGTGGCTTCTGTCTCTGTGTCTCCTATGCTGATTAAGAGTCTGAACCTGAAAGAACTGTACTTGCCAAAGACTGACAAGAGCAGGGACACCCAGGCAGCCAGGGCCCAGCGAGGCCAGGCATTAAGTGACAAACCTGACAACAAGTGGCCTTTAGGGAACTAACTCAGACCAGAGGCCAGAAGAAGGGCCAGAAAATGCACATGAGAAAAATGAAGATAGGAGGTGGGGAAGCAGAGCCTCCAAGGATACCATCAAAGATGTCAAGTTCAGAAGTGTTGAGGCAACTTCCCTTATGCTTCATGTGTTGAGGAGATTGCTGAGAATGTTGGGGTTCATTAAGAAGTATGAACAAAGGGGTCCTGGTTCCATCATTCAGGGACTGTAGTGTAGAAGGGACACTCATTCTGTTTTCTCACTCTCCTCGTCAGTGGAAGCCAGCCACTCCCTCTCAGCAAAGCAAGGACCTTACAGCATCACTGTTTGCGTTCACCATCCTTTGAGTGTGACCTCTATATGACACCTCACATCTTTTCACTGCAGGGCTGGAGGCCTGGGAACTCACCTGGTTTTACCTCATTCGACAACTGTGAAAACCGAGGGCCAGGTCATGACTAAGTGCTTCGAGGATTATGAAGTCTATATGAGAACTTTAATGTTAGACTGAATTCTAACATTGAATTTTATTTGGAAGATGGATATTATCTTCTTACTCTGCTATGAGCTTCTGCAAGTTCATATTCAGAAGTATACATTCTCGGAGGACACCATCAATCATGGTGGACCAAAGAAAAGCACAGCAAAAAAAAAAAAAAACAGTTGATATTAACACAATCTACATCTTATTCTATCTTAAGACTATCGTAAGGTCTTTAAACTGTTTGAACTTGGTCCTTATGAAGACAGATATCAGTATCTGTGGTGGTTTGAATGGGGAATGTTCCCATAGCCTCATGTGTTTGTGATCAGTGTGATCAGCTGGTGGAGCCTTTGGCAGGTGGCGCATTGATCAGTCCAGCCTTACTGAGTGTTCACCTGAGAGTTCACTCTTGCTGCTTCAGATGTGATGCTCAGGTGTCTGCTCTGTCATGATAAAGCTTCCCCTCAAAACTGGAAGCCAAAATAAGCCCTTTCCTTCCATAGCTACTTCTGGTCAGGTGTTTTGTCTCAACAATAAGAACACAGCTGCTGAATGGCCCAGAGACTTGGCTGCAGGCCTCCCCATCCAGGGCAACAGGAAAGCCAGGTTAGAGCTGTCTGTGGTGTTCTCACTGATGCACTGCATCACTCAGCTTCCTGGGACAAATTTCATCAGCTTCTTGCTTGTAAGCTCAGTGCTTTTTCCTAGAGGTCAGGGCACTTTATTTCCAAATATGTGCATGCAATGGAAGGGAGAGTTTATTACTTTTTATCCATGCATTGTGTGTGTGTATGTGCGCGCATGTGCAGGTGCAAGTGTACATGTATGCTCATGTGTGTGGATGCCACAGGACAATCTTGAGAATCATTCCTTTAGATGCCATCCATCCATTTTTTTTCAGACAGAGTCCCTCATTGGCTTGAAACTGCCTAATCAGGCTAGACTGGCATCTCTGCCTCCTCAGTGCTGGGGTAATGAGCTGTACCACCATGGTTGCTACTATTGATGTAGGTTCTGAGCACCTAACTCAGGTTCTCCTGCACTTTACTGACTGCTCTGTCTTCCTAGATCCTCCTGCACATCATTCTGCAATTTTTCTTTCTTTCTCAACTTCTGACTTCTTATCTTGTAGTCTCTTCTATCACTTATTAGTTTCTATTTTTTCCAACTTTTACTATAATGTATTGTAAAGTATAATGTGTTAAAAGACTAATGTAGAATTTGGCAAGCTGTGGCCCACTGCCTGCTTTAAAAATAAAGTTGGAAGATAATTTCATTAAGATTCATGTAACCTAAAACTCATTCTTTCAATATATACAATTCCGAATTTTATAAAAAATGGTTTTCACATAACTGTTTAAACATGACCAACGTAGAGAAATTTTATCTCCTCAGAGAATTCTCATACTCATTAGGCATCATTCTCCGCCTCTCAGCCCTAGGCAACCACAAATCTGCTTTCCATCACCATGAATTTACCCATTATGAACATTCCAAGTAAATAGAATTCAGTGCGGTCTTTTCTGACTGGCTTGATTTATCAAAGATGATGCTTCCAGAGTTCATCCACGTTGTAGCATTAATCAGTATTTTATCCCTTTGATTGCTCAGTAATAGTCTACTTATGAAGCTACCTCATTTTGTTGATAGGTGGGTTGTCTCCATCTTTTGGTTATTATGAATAATGATGCTATAAACATTCATCTATAAATTTTTGTGTGCATGTTTCATTTGTCTTGGCTATATCTTGAGGCATAGAATTTCTGGGTCACATGATAACATAATATTTTGAGGAAGTGTCAAGTGTTTTTCAAAGTGATGCTAACATAGTATGCACCTGCAATCCCAGCACCAAGGAGGTGGAGGGAGACAGGAGGTTCCTTGGGGCTCAGTGGCTAGCCATCCAGCATAATTGGTGAGCTATGAGCTGATGACAGACCCTGTTTCAAAAAAGATGCATTTCACAGGAGTGACACCTGAGGTTATCCTCTGTCTCCAATATACATGTGCGTGTATACACACACACATGACATATACCCATGAAAGCACAGAAATCCAGTGACACTGAAGGAGGGTTTCAGTTTCTCTATACCCTTCCCTAAACTTCATTTTTATTTTGCTGTTTTAGTTGATGTTTTGTTTGCCTTCTTAATTTTATTTGCTCTAGTGGGTGTGATGGCTGGTGGTGCCTCCTTGGACTTTTGATTTTCATATTCTGACTGGTCATTGGTTTGTCTGCTAAGGAGAAACGTCTAGTCAAACCATTGATGCTTGTCAGTTGGGTTATATGTCTCTATTTGTTGTTGCATCATATGAATTATATTAAAATGTTATTCTGGATGCTAATTTTTGTCCACATATGTGATTTGTAAGCAACTTCTCTCATTCTGTGGCTTGTATCTTCCTTTTTTATGCTGGTATTCTTTGAGACAAAAAGGGTTTTAGTCTTTTGAATTCTATCATCTGTTTTCTTTGGTTAATTGGTTCTCTCTCTCTCTCTCTCTCTCTCTCTCTCTCTCTCTCTCTCTCTCTCTCTTTCTCTCTCTGATGAGCACCCAGCCTAGGGCCTTGAACATATTTGGAAACTGTTATACCTCTGATGTACACCCGTAGTTCTCACTTTTATCTATGTAAGAAACTGTTGCTTAATCCAAAACCAAGATTTTCTCTTCTGTTTTTTAATTCAATAAGTCTTAGCATTTATATTTTATATTTAGGTCTGATATCTATCTATCTATCTATCTATCTATCTATCTATCTATCTATCTATCTATCTATCATCTATCTATCTATCTATCTATATAATTTATGATAGTTTTTGGCATGTATATGTGTATATATATAGTGGGTATGATGTGTTGTGTATGCATGTGTTGTGCATGTGTGTATATGTGTGCGTTTGTGTGCATGTGTGTGTGTGTGCGTGCGCGCACGCCTGTGTGTGTTTATGTGCCTGGGTGCATGCTTGTGGATGCTGGAGGAAAATGTTGAGTATCCCACCTCAATTGCTTATCCATGTGTTTTCTTGAGACAGAGTCTCATTGAATCCAGAGCTGCTATTTTTGCAAGCCCTAGGGATTCTCCAATCTCTGCTTCTCACAGGATGGGAGTTCCTGGGCCATCAAACTCAGACACTACCAGGCCCCTTCTTTTGCCTTCATGCTCTTGTCACTTGCCCAATCATCTCTCCAGACTTGGTACTTTTTAAAACATATTGTTATAAATGTACCTTCATTTGTAAGTGTTTGGTTATCTTTGAATCATTTGTTGAAACTACTATTTATTCTCCCAGTTGAATTGTCTCAGCATATTTGTTGATATTTAACAGACAGGAACTTTCCTGTTTTAAGAAAAGCAGAATCTCATGTATTCAAGACTGGCCAAGAACTTGCTCTGTGGCTGAGGATGACCTTCAACTCCTGATCTTCTTACCCCATCTTCCAAATGCTTAGGTCGCAGGCATGCACCACACTTCATGCATTGTTTCTCTCCGTCTTAATAGCCGGCTGTAACATTCTCACTCACTGTCTCACATCAACCCACCAAGGGCACAGCTTCTGGCTCACTGTTGCATAAACAGAGCAGAGACATTCTGCTTGTAAGTGTACATGCGCTCATTTTTATACTCGAAGAATGAAAAGCCTCTGTAAGCAGGAGGGAAAACATGGAATCTATAATGGAAGAAGACAGATGGAGAGAGTTTGTAACATTATTGAAGTGCTTGGCAAGTAAGAGATAAAACAAAGTAAAACAAATAATCAGGGGAAAGTCTTCAATGCATGCGACAAATGGAAGGCTGATGTCCTTAATCTTTAAGGAGTTTGGCAATGAGAGAAACAGAGCAATAGGAAAATCAATGTAGGTTATGAACAAGACAGTTAAAGGAAAAGATGTATTAGTTACCTTTATCATTACTGTGATAAAATACCTCTCCAAAACAGTTTAAGGAAAGAAAGGTTTACTTTGGCATACAGTTCACGGTGGAGATGGCACAGAGACAGGAATGTGAGAGGGTAGGTCACATCCAGTCTGCAGTCAGGAAGCAGAGAGTGATGAATGTTGGATGAATGGGCTTTGTTCCTCTCTTGAATTCAGTCTGGGGACCCCTCCTCCCAGCCCAGGGAATGGTGCCAGCCACTGTTAGTGTGGTTCACCTAATCTAGAAAGTCTTTCACAGACATGCCCAGAGATTTGTTTCCCTGGGAACTCTAAATCCCATCAAATTTGACTATTAAGATTGTCACAGAAGATCAGATGGGAAACATGGTGAATGGTGCTTAAGATTGAAGTGATGAGATGCTCTTGCACACGGGGACTCAGAGACAGTGGGAGAAAAGACATTCTTACACTCTGTAAGATGCCAGGCTGCTGCCACCATTGGGGCCTGCAACTTACCAATTAAAATATAAATTGCTCAGTTTCTCTTTTAGCAATTCCATTGCTAAAAAGACTTGTTAGAGTAAAAGTAGCAAAGCCAAACACAATCAGCTCAGAGGCATCCTAATATTAAAGTCACCAAATAGCTTTATATATCCCAATGGAGAAAACTCCTTGAGAACAGTTTCAAAGGAAAAGGATTAAGCAATGAAAGTACACAGCATATTTACCAACTGTATGCAGTTTATAGATGTAAATGTAAAATCAAATTTAAAGGTAAATGTGCTATGCAAGAAATTAAAAATATATGTACAAACATATGTGTCATACAACACTAGTTTTAGCATAGCATGTGTTGTTGTGTTTTTTATTTTGTAAATATTTTATTTATTCATTTTCAAGCAGAGAGAGAGAGAGAGAGAGAGAGGGAGAGAGAGAGAGAAAGAGAGAGAGAGATGAGCACCAGGGCCACCACCTTGTGGGTCTGGCCTATGTGGGCACTGGGGAATTGAACCTGGGGCCTTGGGCACTGGAGGCAAGTGCCTTAACCGATGAGCCATCTCTCCAGCCCCTGTTGTTAGTGTTTAAAGGACACGTTGGGCAAATGTTAGCACTGACATGTTTGGGGAGAGTTATTGAAAAGAAGAGAATGCTTTGTGCTTTCATTTTGTAGCTCTGAGCACTGCTGAGAAAGTGCAAATTATATTTACTTTAAAAAATAAAGTCATTGCAAGGCCTGGGGAGATGGCTCAGTGGGTGAAGTGCTTAACACACAAGCGTGAAGACCCTGCATCTGGGTCCCCATTACCTGTGCAAAAAGCTGGGCCGGCGGAAGCATGCCTATAGTCTCAGAGCTGTAGAGGTGGAGATAGGAGGACCCCTGGGCAAGCTAGTTAGCTTGGCTAGTCTAATCGGTGGGCTCTGGGTTCAGTGAGAGACTCTATCTCAAAAAATAAGGTGGAGAGTAATTGAGGCAGACCTCCAACATCAACCTTGACCTCAACATGCAAACATATGCACACGTACCTGCATACACACATAAATGCACACATGCATACACCTGCAAAAAATATGGCCGTTGGGATCATCTGACTAGATGGCCAATAGACCAAGACTCTCTCTGTCTCTCTCTACACATCTGAATATATACCTGCAAAGACCTTTAAAATCTATAAACATTATAAGTTTGTGAGTTTAAAGCATTTGTCGGTTCTTCAAGTACTCTGCTCTCAAGCTGATGAAGCTTGTGAGGTGATGGGGATGCTGGACCCACATGTTTACTTGAGAATCAATGCTGATAAATGCAGCCATCCTCGCTCCCTTCTCTCTCACGCACATTGGGTACCGTTGGGTGGTATTACGTACTTTCACGCTGCCATGTACCCATCACCTTCCAGCTTCCACTCTTTCCATCAGTGCCCACAAAACTTCCATCTCACTTCATCCATCCTTCCAACTGTTACCACCTCCATTCTACCACCTTCTCTGTCTAGGAATTGCCTTTTCTAGAAACATCATACAGATGAAGTATTCATGAAGCATTTGGTCTTTTGTATCTGGTTATTTCACTTAGGAGAGTTTTTTATGTATTTATTTGTGTGTGCATGTATATGTGTATTATGTATGTTTTAGGCAGTGCACATGAGGAACAGTGTGACTGTGAAGGTTGGGGGGTAACCATGTTTCTTTTCTTCTTTCATCTTCTTCTGAGTTAGGGTTCTCATGGTTTTTGTCCCTGCTGCTTGTGAGCTTCTAACTCAGGGCACGAGGCTTGTAAGCCAGCACCATTAAAAACTGAGCAAACTCCAGGAGAATATTTTTCGACTAATTTTACACATTTTTCTTTATTATTTATTTGCAAGCAGAGAGGAGAGAGGGCAAGGGAGAAAGATGGAGAAGGGAAATGGACAAGCCAGGGCCTCTTGCCCCTGCAAACAAACTCAAGACTCATGTGCCATTTTGTGCATTTGGCTTTACATGGGTACTGGGAACTTGAACCCAGGTTATCGGGGTCTGTAAGTGAGCACCTTTAACTGCTGAGTCATCTATCCAGTCCCTGGGGCCCTCAGATAATCATTTTAAGGATCATTCAAGTTGCAACATGTGATATAATTTTCTTCTTTTTAAAGGTTGGCTAATATTCGCTATGAATGGACAAGTTGCATTTTGTTCATTCACACTTTGGGAGGATCTTGGGGTGGTCCCACCTTTTGGCTAGTAGGAGTAATGTTAAACATGTATTTGTCTGAGTCCCTAATTTCATTGCTTTGGATATCCATATGACTAAAGGAGGAATTTCTAGATAATATGGCAATTCTATATTAATGTTTTGAGAAGCTACCATGCTGTTTTCCACCATAACTACAGCATTTTATTTTCTCCCAGCAATGCACAAAGACTGATGTCTCCCACACACTCTCCATGTTCATATACGTGCATGTGCTTATTTACACATCATTTGTATGTTAGTCAGTCTAACAGCTGCAAGGTATATGTCACTACAGCTTTGGACTGTGGTTTCAGCTACTCGTTCTTACAGCAAACTCTGACAGTACCTAGAGACACCAAGCCCTGGGCTGAGCACAGCACCCAGAGTGAAACTTTACCCACCTGACAGAGCCCTGGGGGTGTGCAAATTCAACCCAGAGTCATAGCCACTTGGGCTGCAGTGGGCTGGGGCAGGAGTAGCAGTATGTTAGCCCACCTGATTTCTTTTCTCTGGTTCTTCCTAGCAGGTGAGGAGTTCCAAACACTTAGGAAAATTAGAGACTAAAAGTAAGCACCTGGAAACTCCTATTCATCACCCTCTTCTTCTGCCCCCAGCAAGTTGGGGAAAGATAAGCCTTCTTAAAGCACGGGGCTCCAACTCAGGAGCCTTTGGAGAGTACTCTGCACACTGCAGGCTTAAATGAGCCATGCATTTCCAGAAAGCAGAGAGAGACAATGGAGGGGAAAATATCCCCTGTGTAATTGCCGTGGTGAGGAGCTGCGCAGGAAGGAATGACACAGCAGCACCTGGCATTTGCAGAGGGCATTTAACTCTTCAAAACACTGCCCCCTAATCAGAGGAGGTGGTGTCCATGCCGAAAAAAGGTTATCATTTAATCTTTTTCACTCTAATCTGTAATTATTCATGTTTCGCAGGCACCTGGTAGAAATTATATTTAACAGTATATGCAAGTTCTTCTCAACTGAAAAGGGCTTGCATTTTCCTAGCTACGGTCTGCAGCTTCCTCAATTTGAGATTTATTAACCACTTGTTATACATTGTTGTTAATACTAACTCTTTTTTTCCCCCACTGGGAACCAGCTCAATGAGATCAGCTACTAAGAAAAAAGAAACAGGGTTTTATAGGTAAATAGAAGCCAAACTGATTTTTTTTTTTTTTTGGAGGGTGGGTATCATTGATTGATAACGTAAGTAACTGTGCATTAAAATTTTGATTTTCGTTTTTGCTCCTGTTCATTTTTTTTAATGACAATAAGAATTCATCCTGGTTCTCTGAGTCATGGGACCAGGGGTGCCATTTAGACTCATGTTATTATTTATGGAAGCATCCCATTTTCATTATGCGCTTGTCAAACTGCTCTGGGTCTTTTTAAAGAAAAGGAAGTGGAATGTGACCTCTTAGAAAGGAGGATTTGTTCCTGGTTCCATCAGGACACAGAGAGTCCCAGCCTAGTTGAAGGTCACCAACCCAATTGGTGGCCTCAGGAGGTGGGAATAAGTCAGGAAAGCAGTAATTGGGACCTCATGTTTGCCGAGTGGGGCGAATGGGCTTTTCTTGGGGCACTACATCTTTATTTTTATTGTCCATAATGAGTTACATTATTTAGTGGGACAACAATGAGTTGTTATCCCCAATTCCCCAGTGCCCCCCCTCCCCAACCCCAATCAGCTGGATATCCTCTTCCGTGGGTCGTCTGGATCAGTCCTTGTGGCAGGGGACCATGGATAGCCTAGTACTCAGCCCGGTTCTCCTAACCCAAGTGTGTTGTTATTGAGGCTTGCCATGCCTCTGATAATCTCCCCCACCATGGCTCTCACAATCTTTCCGCCCCCTCTTCGGCTCAGTTCCCTGAGTGGTGGATGAGTATTAAGGCTGCTTTAATGTTGTGAGATTAGGGATTTTTGGGAGCCCTGCATCTTCTTAGAAGACCTAAGAGGGCCCAATGGATCTTTGAACCACTCAATAAATATGTTCATTGTGTTTGTTATAGGTTGAATTATGGTCCCTGAAAAGGTATGTGAAAGTTCTACCTCTGGTCCCTGTGAGTGTGACCTCATTTAGCCATTGGGTATTTTCAGGTTTTAACAAATTAAGAAGAAATCATATGTAATTACCGAGGACCCTCTTTGGAGCTGACAGCTCCCCTGAGAAGAGAGAAGAGATAGTGAAGACAGAGGATGTACCTACAATATGAGGAATGCCAGGGATTCCTCTGATTTTCCCAGGAGGTAAAGAGAACACTGGGCTGACTCTCCCTTCGAAAGCCCAGTTGTAACCAGTTCACAGACACCTAGATTTTGGACTTTCAGCTTTCAGAACTGTGAGAGAATTCAGCCCTGCTGTGCTAAGCTATCTAATGTGTACTGCTTTGTTCTGGAAGCCTCCAGAAACTCAAGCAATGGTTTGCAAGGCGCCACATGTCCCCTGTTGCTGTGGAGTACTAGGCAAATAAGCAGTGTCCTTGACATTGTGGGACTCACTAGCCAATGGAGAAACAGATGTGGCAATGGGTGCCTGGCCTGCACAGAGGTATGGTAGCTTTAGAGCCAGCCAGATGTGACTTTGGAACTGTACCTGGTTTCTTAAGCTATCTGGTACTTTGGTTTTCTCACCTCTACAATGCCAGGCATGGATGCCCTCATGGAATATCTGGAGGAGGATTTAACATGCTCACTGCCCAGCCCCCCCATCACCTCAGTTACCACTTGTTACTAGAGGCTCAAGGGCATCTCTCTCCTCCGTGGGCTCCTGCCTTTAGTGCCAGTCTCTGCTTTCAAGTTCGCGTTGGTAGTTTTTACCCTCGCTTTGTGTTTATTTAAGGAACCACTCAGTTGGGTGAAACCTCACAGCATTTTGGTTTTGGCTCAATGCATTGGAACACTCTAGAAGGTATTTATAGCTAAAAATGTTTGTGTTCCTCAGACCACAGGATTTAACATCTACTGACACTTGAGTGAGCTCTACTTTGGTTAGAATCTTTAAGTCTTCCTGTGGTGTGGATGAGAGAATTTTCCGATCTCTCTCTCTCTCTCTCTCTCTCTCTCTCTCTCTCTGCTGTCATCTGGGTCCCATCCCATCATGTCAACCTAAACCATGAACCTCATGTGACTCCCTATCACTGGTAGATGTCTCATAGACAGTGGGTAAGAGGCTTTGGACTTCTGGGTGTATCACAAGCATCTTAGCAGGCAACTTCTGTGGAGAAATAAAAAAGAAACAAACTTGTTTTTCACATTTGAGTCTTGGCAGGACCTGAATATAGAAAAAAAATTTTCCATCAGTTTCTTCTATACACCTGTGTAGTAACAAGGCGGGATTTATGAAGTTTGTTCTTTTTTTTGTAAAAAAAAAATCATTTTATTCCCAGCCAAAACCATGACCTTAATATGCATGCCAGCAATGTCTCCAAAGCTAGCCTTAAGAGTGGGTCACAAAACACCAGCATTTTCTAATGGAGACCTGAAGGGAGGCAGAGGGACTCTGGAGCAGGAAATATTTGGAGAAATAAGAGCTGAGTTTTTATTCTTTTGTTGCCAGAAAGCCAAAAGCCAAATTGGAATTCTGTGGTTCCAGCACTCTGTGTGCCTCCCAGTCTTCTTGCACAGCTGGTTCTGGTTTAGGACAAAGACGCTTCATCCACCACAAGGAATGAGGCCGAGAACCTCGAGCTGCCCATTCTCCTGCCAAAGTATACTCTGCTGCTGGGGAAATGAGAGCTCAGAGAAGATGCTCAGAAAGCCACCAGTTAGGATGCAGAGATGGAAGGGTGCGATCACACTGCCACATTAGGACTTGAGCCTTCCTTTAGATTATGTCACCCTGGGAGCACTAGCAGGGACTCTCCACGGCTTAGTTCAGCAGTTTCTGGGAGACCCGCCAGCCATCTTGATGGTGGCACATTTGGACAGTGAGGAATTTACTTCTATTGTGTGGTCTGAGAAATAAGAGATCTTGAAAGGCATAGTGTCTGCAGTAGTGGCCATCTGCTAAGAAACTGGGATCCAGGGAAGAATTTCCATACTAAAGGTTGTGTCAACTACTTCAGGCCTGATGGGAGAAAACCTGGACCTCATCTTTATCAACCCTTTGCACAATCAACCTTTCAGCCTTTATAATCTTTTGCCTTTCTCTTGCAAATCTCTTTTCTCTCTTCTCGATCTCTTCCCCAACCAAGTTGGAGGTGATTAAAGTTGTCAGGAGAACTGGTATGCGAGTCAGACTATTGGTTACTGTGACAAAATGTGTGAGAGAAACAAGGGAAGAAGGATTTATATTGGCTCATGGTTTCTGAGGTTTCAGTCCATGGTCCTTAGCTATGTTCATTCTGGGCCTTTGGTCAGTTAGAACAGCATGCTGTTGAGACCATGAGGGAGAGACCACTCATCATGACAGACAGGAAGCAAAAAGGGCTGTAGTGACCTACTTTCTCCAGCTAAGCTGAACCTTCTATACATTCTAGAATCTCCAAAAATAGTGCCAAGCAATTAGGGACTAACTTTTCAATATCTGTCACTTTAAGGAGGGAACCGAACCATAAGTGGATTGTCCATCATATCACTGGGTTTCCCCTCTCCCCTCCAAGCCAGCTCTATGAAAGAAAGTCCACATCTTTTGTAGACCCATCTTTTATTTGTATTTTCTGTGTTTAAGTGTGTGGTTTGCACTTGTGTATATGCATGTTTGTGTATGTGTGAGCATGCATGTATGGTCAGGTATACATGCACATGTATGTGTGTGTAAACGTGTAGAAACAAGAGGGGATGAACAAGGGACCCATAGCCACAACCATTCAATCAACACAGGATAAGCCAGTGAGGCAGAAACCAATGATTTTTGACACAAAGACCCCTAAGCTCACAACATTAAAGCAGCCTTAATACTCACCCACCATGACTCAGGGAACTGAGTGGAAGAGGGTGTGGAAAGATTGTGAGAGCTGTGGTGGGGGCGACTATCCAGAGGCATGGCACCCCTCAGTAACAACACACTTGGGCCAGGAGAACCGGGCTGAATACTAGGCTATCCATGGTCCCCTGCCCCAAGGACTGACTCAGACGACCTACCGAGGAGGAGGACATCCAGCTGATTAGGGATGGGGAGGGGGGCTTGGGGAATTGGGGATAACAACTCATTGTTTGCCCACTAAATAATGTAACTCATTATGGACAATAAAAAATAAATAAAAAAAGAAAAGAAACAAGAGGTCAATATCAGATGTTTTTCTTGTTGGGATCTCAACCTTGTTTATTGAAACTAGGTCTCTTGTTGAACCCAGTTCAGCTTATCTAGCTAGCCAGGTTGCCCCGGGGATCTGCCTGTCTCGGCAGCCCAAGGTCTGGGGTTACAGGTGCATACCACCACGCCTGGCATTTCTGGGATCCAAGGGTCCTCACACCTGTGGAGCAAACTCTTTATCCACTGAATCATCTCCCAACCCCTCTTTGTATTTTGCACAGTGCTTAGCTTGTCTTCTTAGCACATTTCTCCTCACCTTTCACTGTGTAGCTCAGCTATTCCAACTCTGAGAAACCCTTTTCATCTCTCACAGGATTCAAGCTCACATTCTAGTCATTCACTGAAAGTGTGGCCTGTGAGTGTCCCCATAGAGTAGAACTTTCTTGCCTAGTTCTGTGTTCTCAGTAGCTAGTATCACATGATGCTTAGGAAGGAGTTGGTGCATTTGGCTGTAACATTCTTACAGGCAGATCTGATTTTATCTGCACAACTGTGTCACCTGGCCTTGCACAACATGCTTGGCTCTCTGTGGTATGTGGGGAGTCTGTGTGCACAGGTTCAACCAATCCCAGATTGGAAATATCTTTTTAAATTGCATCTAGTAGTAAATACATAGACATTTTGCTCTCAGTATTCCCTAAACAATACAGCATAATAATCATTTACATGGTATGTATATATGTCTATATGTTATACGTTATCTAGAGATGGCTTGAACCATAAGGATGTGTGTGGCTGGGTTCTATGCAAACGTGCTGTTTTACTTAAGTCGTTTGAGCATAGTTAGATTTAGGTATTGTGGCATTCAAGAGCCTCTACAGCCTTGTTATTGAGGAACAAGGGTACTTCTCATTGTGTTTAAATTTAAGGAAAATAGTGTATGTTACATTTATACAGTGACTGGAGATCATGTTTCACTTTCCTGAATGCTTGGGGGAAGCCCGAGGGGCATTCATTGACCCAGGAAATGAGCTTTACCCACTCTGATGTACAGATAACGGAATCAGAGAGGTCTATTAATTTTCAAATCCAGACTCCCACCTCATACCCAGCTCTGAATCCCAGCTCAAAAGATGTGAACACCATGATATCCCTGTTAGAAAGACCTAACAATAATCTTGTGGGTTTTATGAAACAAAAGAAAACCATGTCCCATCATGATAACAACCATAAGCAAGCTCTTGCATCCTTCAGGGTAGATGCTATCTGTGTTTATGGAGTGTTGGTACCGCTGGTGTGTGAGCAGTGCCTGACCCAAGCATGCACGATGGATTACGCAGGCAAACACTGTCACAGCTCATCAGACGCAAAGATTTGCAAATATGAAACAGCTTCCAAGATTTCTCTCTGTGAGGAAGTGAGCCAGGCCCCTGATGTGTGGCTCTGCAGCTCCACCAGTCAAACACCACAACAGACCTTGGCTGGGCTTCAGGGGTCCGCATTTGGGAAGCAAGGTGGGATTCATCCTCATTTTGTCCAGGTTTAGGAACTCAGGCCAGGTTCCCTCTGAATAAGGCCATTGGGATTGACTGGCATTTCCTTTTCTTGGAGGCTTGACAATTTCCAGGTTCCTTTTGAGAATAGATGTGGGAAATATCATATGTGAGAAAGGACTAGACTTGTATGTATTTGATTTATACTGAATATATTGTTTTCCCAATACATTGCCCCACTTAGAAGGCCTAGGTTTGTTAATGGGTTTAGATGTGGTCTCAACATATAAGACTGAGATCTGCTGTATGCTGAAGTGATCTGGACACCTCTGAGGGTTCTGTGACACGAGGCTCTGTCTGACCAAGTCACTTAACCCAGAGCAATGTTTTTCATGAATCACCCCCAGGGACACCTGTACCTATTTCTGCTCATGTCTGGGGTGCCTAGTCCTCAGGTTCCTCCATAGAGAATCAGGGGACTTCTCCTGGGACCAGTCCAGTCACTCTTGGACTGCACCCTTCCTCTTCAGTTATCAGCTGAGCTGAGTGAGCCAAGCATAGCCTCAGACAGCTTTTCCCGAGTCTGAGTCTCATACATTGAGAGCCATACCTTGTCCAGGTCCCTCTCCATCAGGCAGAGAGCAGAGCAGACATGCAGAACACCAGTCCTGGGACAGGCTCCTGGGAAGAGAGCCCAGGGTCTGCTCAGTTCCTCAGCTTCTGTATCTGTAAGTGGGAGGCACATTGTGCCATCCGAATGGCATTCTACTGAAAGTCTATATCGATGCTTTGAACCTGTACTCTTAGTGTTTGCTTGTGAAGTCTGTGGGTGATTCCACCACTTCCTCTTTCATCTCAGTGGTTGAGGCTCCAGAGCCTCTAGTTTCCCCACAGCAGGATCTTGTGGCCATCTTTCATCCTGTGAGTGGGATATCTTGGAAGGGTTTCCAACAATTACTTTGGCTTTCTGCGTTTGTCGCTTTGATGCAATGCCACCACTGGCTCTCCCTGTTCCTCCCTTTCAGGGGCCAGGTACTGGACACTTTCACATGGCATAATTCCTGTGCTGACTAAGGGAATGGAGACCAAGGGAAGAGTGTGGGGCAGAGCCCTAGAGGTAAGTCCACCACAAGGGACGTACGCCCAACATTCATTTCAGGGATATCCCCTTCCCACTTGGATGGCCTAGCCTGATCTTTAGTGAGATTCTCCTTTCTCAGTCTCCCCCACTCCATTTGACCTGTCTATTAAGCACTAGCTAGCTGGAGAATACAGCCCCTCAGGCACCCAGAGTGAGGCTGGACAGTGTAGGTGCTATAAAGCCTGATGCTTTTATGTATTATCTCTTCATCAACCTTCAGAGGAGAATAGGCATGAATTTTCTTGGGCTTCTCATACATAGGCTTACACAACAGTTCTGCAGCTGGAAGTCCAAGAGCACAGTGTTGGCAAAGTTGATATCTCCTGAGACCCCTCTCCTTGGCTTGAAGATATCCATCTTCCCTCTGAATGTCTGTCTTCAGCTCTTCTTGTAAGGACCAGTGAGGATGGATGAGGGTCCACACCAATGATCTCAGTTTTCAGTTACTTACCTCTTTAAAGACTTTGTGTCCAAATGTAGTTGTATTCTGAGGGTCTGAGGGCTAGGGATTCAATATATGAATTTGGGGTACACAAGTCATCCCACAATTGGATACAGAATTATAAATAAAGAACCAGGTTCAGGACTTCAAAGGGGCCCCCACACAAATGAGGGGTCTTCAGGTATAAGCCTTGTAGCCTCATGGTAAATTTGCATGTGGGTTGTTCCTGGGCTGGCAGAGGTGACAGAAGAAAGTAGACACTCATCTGGGAGCTGTGGAACAGGGACAATATAGGACCCAGTGTGTCATACATGGACACGGGTAAGGGTCATAACTGAGGGCATAGGAGGGAGGCGTGTGCCATCACAGAGAATAAACCCATCGCAACCAAATGCTACCATGACAGCACTGGACCTGGGATCAGAGTATTTTTTTCATTAGGGTCTCTATTACTTCTTTTCCTACTTAAAATATGGTCAGAGCCTTACAGTAGAAAAATAACCTTTTTTTTTTAAAGCTGGAAAGTGTTAATAGTTTATATAAAGTACCCAAATGTCCACATTTCTCCTGTTCTCTGAGACAGATACTGGCATGTTTTTGAAGGTCAAAAGACTCCTCCAAGCTCTATAGAAAGTGGGTGCCAGGGGAGCCTTGCATTCAATACAGGTCTTTAGGGCTGACATCTTTTTAGTGCATCAGAGCCATTTCTCTCTGTGTGTCAGCAGTAACATCTTTAAAAATAAATCTTCATGCTAATGGGACTACTATGACAAGGAAATCGACACACGAGGCTTTGGGCCAGGATACAGGCTATAAAATTAAACTAGAGGAGAAGAGAAGAGCAAACTTAACTGGTTTCAGGGGAGCTGGAAATTATCAGAATTTTGATCAGCCAGATAGGAGCCTATGGAAAGGTTCCCTTATTATCAACATTTACCTTACCTAATATCAGAGTAGATGGGAGACTATGGCCTAGTCAGATAATTCAAATGGTTTAGCAAGTTGCATGGATCTTGGCTGTAAAACTAAGACAAAAGAAATCTAAGGAACTTAGAGGAAAGCCAGGATGGGGGCAAGGGAGACATTTGCTTCATACTAGCTTGATTCATCTTACTTCTACTTTACAGTGTTTACTCTAATTAGTGGTTTTAGTGTGATGAGAGAAAATAATTTTAAGTATTTATGACTGGTCAGTGGGTTACAGATGGGACAATGAGGAAACTCAGCAATGAAACATAAGTTAGCTACATTTGCTCTGTTGTGACTGAGATTTGAGGCAGTCTTTATTAAGCTTATTTTTTAAAATACTTTATTCATTTTCAAGCAGAAAATGAGAGAGAGACAGAGAGAGAGACAGAGACAGAGAGACAGAGACAAAGAGAGGGAGAGAGAGACAGAGAGCACCAGGGCCACCACCTTGTGGGTCTGGCTTATGTGGGACCTAGGGAATTGAACCTGGGGCCTTAGGCACTGAAGGCAAGTGCCTTAACCACTGAGAAATCTCTCCAGCCCTATTAAGTTTATTTATCAATAACATATTTAATGTGAATGCAGGAGCTGAGTTAGAGCATTTCTTGAAGGCGGCATGTCTAGAATGATGAGTCTTTATGTCCCAACATCTGTGACGAGAGACAGAATACTGCATCCACAAAGGCTGGTCCATTAAGAGAATGAACAGAGTCATGTTGTAATAGTGGAGCAGGGGAGGTTGCTCAGTTGTTAAAGGTGACTGCTTACCAGTCTTCAAGCTCAGGTTCAAATCCCCAGTACCCATGTAAAGCCAGATGCACAAAGTGGAGTTTGTAATTCTCTTTCTGTTTTTCCCTCCTCAAAAATAAATAAATGAATGAATGAACAAATAAAGGAAATATCTTTTAATATCTGTAATAGTAAATAAAGGAAGAATGAGTTACAGTTTTCTAGTCATGAACCTTCACACAGGCTGAGCAGGAAACTCATAGAACACAATGAGATGATAAGATTTCTTCCAGGAGTCCTTGATGAAGAGTCTTTCACATGAAGTGTTGAAGAATGAACCCTGACCACACCCATTTCTGCTTTCACCATTTATTACTTGTATGATTATGCTTCTTTCTTTTGTACTGTGTGGATTGAAAGGTACCTGCAGGTTCCATGGGTTCAGGGATGGGTGCCCTCCAGAGCCACAAGACACTCAGTATCTGTTGTCACTCTCTAGCGCTCCTACTGCTTCCTAGTCCTCTCCTGCATTCAGTTCTAAACGGTTCTCTTTGTTCTCCATACCTTCAGGTGAAGGTCCATCACTCTGTACTGGAGACATTGTTTCCCCAGCATATGCTCATCATCCTCTTCTCCTTGGCTCAGTTCCTTACAGTATTGCAACCCTGACCTTCGACTAGTGGACCTGACCCCGTTTTTCTAGGCATCTTGTGGGATGACAGGAAAACCACTGTTGCTTTTTTACCTTTGTCTCTCACCTGTGGCTTAGAGGAAGACTGTTCATTGGTTAGATCTGACAAGACCATTCTGAGCTGGCCACCTATGAGCTGTGTGACATTGAGCCAATCACTTTGTTTCCTGAGCCACAGTTTCTGAGACCACAGAAAAGAGCACAATGATATGTATCTTGTCAGGATAGAGTGTAAGAAATAGTATTTCTTAAGTGCCTGTGCAGGTACATGTAAGAAGCATCACAAATGTATGTGATGGTGAAAATGATGATGATAATATCATAATTAGTGATAACCGATGCTCCCTGAGCTCCTATTATATACTAGACACTTTTGAGTGATGTTTATTATTAAATATGTTTCATCTTGGGCTCATTTTGCTTTAAAGATTGTAGATCCTGCACAGAAAAAGAAAGATGAAGGGATGGGATGGAAATTACACATTAGAGGCCAGTTAGTTTATACACATATAAACCAATGTAACCAGTCACCCAAATCATCAACCATTAATGATGAATAATTAGCCCAAGATCCCACAGCTTGCTAGATGGAGGGGAGTCATGATTCAAGGCCAGGTTTTTTTT
>PVHP010020498.1:0-31455 GCA_004024765.1 Zapus hudsonius | reverse complement strand
ATTTAAGTGAAGTCTGTAGACAAATAGTCAATGAACCAATAAACCAAATAGTTATCGACTATTCAATATGGTCCATAGCTAGTATTGAAAAACTTTGCTCATATTTCTCAAAGAATTAGCTAAAGCAATGTAATTTCTTGACTGAGAGACTCATTTGCTCTCATATTCCTGTCTTAAACAACAGACTTGCCAGGCCTGGCTTGGGATTGTAAAGGACAGAATTGAACAGGGCTGGCTGCTCAGTGCTGTCGCACAAAGATCCCAGAGAGTGGGAAACTAGTCTGTGGTACTTTCACAAGATGCCACCTTCTGAATCTGTCATATTGACCAACATTCTAAAAGCAGTATTAGTGAAGGTGTCCATATTTCAGCTTGGATAGTAGAGGATGGGTAGAGGGTACATATTTCAGAGATAAATATAAGCTTGTTGCTCTTATTGATATATATATATCTTATATACATATAAGATATATATATATCATATCTATGAAATTTCTCTCAAAAAATTTGAATAACTAATTTAAAGGGCTTTTGATATCTATTTGTTTCTTTTATTATAATTTCTCGGGAAATTGAGATGTTTTGTTCATTTTCTCATCCCCTTATTCAACTACATACATTGGTTTAGAATTGGGTAACAGGTACTCTGCTGGATCTCAGAGATATAATGCTGAGCAAAAGAGACAAAGTCCTTTCATGCAGGCTGATAATCATAGTTTCATAAATGTTATCAAAATTCTAGTAAGGAGGCAGTCATTGATCTCTTCTGTTCAGGGAATGTCAGAGAAATTCATATGGAAATGAACTTTTATTTACAGTGAGCTATCAATGAGGATTAGCATGTAGTTGGGTAAAGTACATTTTTCAGTGTCCATCTTTGCATCTCTCCTGCCACCACTCATAGGAAGGACATGATAGCTTTCCTCCTAACATTGCATTAACTACAAGAAAGATTGGCCTCCCTACTTCCATTCTACCTAGATATCATTTCCTCCTCCAGTAGTCTGGTAAACAACAATGACAACAACAACAACATCAAAAATAGTAACACACCCCAGGAACTAGATTATGTTATTCCACCATGTAAATTATAAATTACTTATTATGCAACTTGAACACATTACTTCTCCATTTTATGATCTACAGAAGCCTGTCGAATCTGTTCACTACTGTGCTGATTTCAAAATCCTGTGATAATCCACTCAGAGAGAGCTCTTCTTAAAAGTTTCCAGAACATGCCAACATCTCTCAGCTTCAGGCAGGCTCTTACCTGGAATTCTTTCCTTCTTGTTTGTGTGATTGAAACTTTCTCATTGTTAAGTCCTGTATCTTTCCAGAGCCTGTAACATATTCTTCTTTTTATAGAACCAAGAAATATTTATAATCATATTTCATTCACACTGTTTCTCTTCCTTGCCAGACTATAATTACCACCATGAAAAACCATTTTTCCCAGTTATACATGAGAGACAAGTATAGTACTTCATACATGACAGACCTTCGTATGTAATGAACAAAAGCTTTAGATATGTATTTTGTCAAAATCTTTATTTAAAATATCAATTATAATAGCAAAACCATAAAATGAACTGAAATGGAAAATTATAAATTATTTTATTTTATTTTGGAAAGATTTCATTAGATGAAGAGAAGGAAAGAGGAGAAAGTACAGGGCACTCCTGCAGATGAGAAGACAGGAGCAGGGTAAAGCGGTGTGAGTAATTTTGAAGGACACTCTCCTCACCTCCCTTGGACATGACAGCTACGTTTCCTCTGAAACCTGATGGTCTTGAGGGTGTCCAGCTCATCTCATACCAAGGGCACAGAGGGTGCCAGGACTCACTGCCCATGATTCTGTGGTGGTCGTCCTATTGCCAACTTGATCAGACTAGAAATCAATTTTGAGAATCATGCTTCTTGAGTAGGTCTGTGAGAGTGTTTTCAGGATGGATTAAATGAGGGCAGAAGTCCTTCCTCCAGAAAGTGTACCCCTTCTGGGGATGGACTATATAGAAAGTCCTTTTGTCTCGATGCCCATGCTACTTGCTGGTGCATGCATCTGCCCTGTTTCAACTATCCTTCATGGTCATTTGAACCCAGTTTCATCATCATCCTCCCAATGTCAACTAAAGAACAAGAATCCTCCAGGCTTCTAGTGCCAGATCAGGATATCTGAGGCAATTCAGCTTCATGGACTGAGGAGCTAGTGGGACCTCAGACTCTCCAGCCTACAGGCAGCAAATATTGGACTGAAGAACCTATATACTGTAAGTTAATCTCTTAATTCCCCATTATAAAACTCATCCTTTTGGTTCTGTTTCTCTAGAGAGCTCAGACTAATACAGATTCCCAAGTGGAATAGCTCCTCCTGCTGCAAGGTCACAATACTTAATTATAATAACCGTATGTATATCTTCTGTCACGACATTGAATGTGGCAGACAACTTATAAAGTGAAAAGGTTTATCTTGAGGATCTAGCTACAATTACCTAAGATTCATGTCTTCAATGTGTAAAGCATGAGGAATTACTTAGAGCTATTTATCAAGACTTGTCATAAGCTAAATGTCATGCCTTTGTCCACTATACTTTCAGAATTTTCCTTTAGTGTATTAAGAGGGAGTAGTCATCTGACCACTGCTAAAGACCAGGGATATGAGTGTACTCATGCATGCCTTTAAGGACACTTGAACAGGAATAACATACCCTGTGGTACACATTGTCTCAAGGACCATGAGGTCATGGGACTGAGCCAACAAATTCTACTTTGATTATCAAAATGAAACAGATGCTGATATCTACTTTAGCCAGGCACTGACAAACCCTGTTCATTCTCTCCTTGCACAGCCATTTGCATGGTGTACAGTTCTACTAGACTGAACTGTTATCGTGAAGGCTGCTTTAACAATAATTCTAAATATTTCAGCTTACTATTCAAATGTTTATGGGTATACATTCATTTGGCCATTTTAAAAGAGTTCCTAGGGATGATTTCTTACTTTAAAATATTTATCTCAGTTAATTGCATGTAATCATCATCATTGCCTTGTGTTTGGACAGTGTTGGGCAATGAAATATGCAACAGATTTAAAGGAACATTGCAGATAGCCTACATTAGCTAATTAGGCAGCTGTGACACATGCTTTTCAGTTAGAGAATCTTTTCATAGACTGTATTCCCATTTATCCAGAACGGATGTCTAGAAAGTTCTCTTGGCCTACAAATAATTCAAGAAATAGTACTCTTTTAAAAAAGGAAAATTATCTATTTTAAAAATATGTAAACTTAACTTTAAAAAAAGTTTTAAGTAAACTATTTTCTAGGTCAAAACTGATGTTTTCTCAGAGTTCTTGGCTGTTTCTTTTCATGTTGCTTCCTTTATCAGCAAAGGAAGCCATGACAATGGAAGGCACTGCTGATTCTCATTTTGAGTTCTTTCTCGCTTAGAACCCTCAGATGAGACTTGAATGGCCAATGATTCACACAGTGTCCAGAGAGAAAGCTATCTGGCTCCTCTCTCTGATGAAGAAGCAGATAAGCAATCCACAAAGAGTGAGCCCATAGGCTAGAATGAGTTCTAGCTTTTGCCAGTTGTGCAATGAAAGTGTGTGTTAGAAAGTCAAAGGGCAGATCACCACTTGTAGCCTGATAGCTGCAAACAGAGCAGGTCAAACTCACTGTTGTGTTTATGTGAGACAAATCCTTAAAATCCTTAGTTCTCTCAGTATGCACTGGCCAAATAAAAGACTTTTCCACTAAGACTGCACTTAATTTTCAGTCCCGTCATCTTCTTTTTAGCGAGTCTATAAAAGATATATGCACAATGTGCCAAGAAATAATATTCAATGTTATATATATAAATTTGTTCTATTTCCCTATGGCATATTCTGCAAGTCTTTGCCTCTTAAGAAAGTGATGGAGTTGTATCTGACAAGAACAGCCTGCTGCTATACTTGGCAGTTTCCCAAGTTTTGCTAGAAAGACCTTGAATTTGACTTTGCTAACTTAGCATGAAATATTTCAACTCTTCCATAACATGGACAATCCTGCCAAAGGACTTGGGAGAGGAGTGCATATATGTCTGAGAAGTAGAAGATGGTGTCTTATCTTTCATGATGTGTCACTAGTTTAGGTTTTTAACTTAAATATATTGGGATCAAGTTCACAGCAGTCTTTTCTCCTTAGAGTTACTGAACTACAAAATCAGAGAATTAGTAGAAGCATGATTGCAACTTTTTGTCTATTTCATTGGCTTTGTAGACAGAGACGTTATGTTTATAAATTCTGAAATCACATTTATTAATAAAGAATCTCATATCCCTTTTCAGGTTACTGAAAGGAGTATGCTGTGGAAATTCTAGTCAATTCCTTTATTACACAATAAAAGCATCTTTCAATGTTTTTTCTATTTAATATTATGTGTAACATTTTTATTTATTTTACATAAGGACCTGCTGATCTCAAGTGACTTTAAAGAAGTTGCAGTCAACTTCTGCATCACAATGAGCCAGTGTTTGATCTCTGAGAGCTACCAAGAGGATTTCAAAATGCAGTGCATTCCTTGCATCTACCTCAACACTGAACTCGTGGAACCGAATGCTCTTGACTAAAAACATTTGAGGGTCAGAAAACCAAAAGTTAAAAAAATATAAGACTTACTTAAAACTTCTGTGATCCAGCTCTCTTGATAAACTGATAAAACCCCACAAATGCTGAGAAGTAGCATTATGACAAGAAGTTCAGGGAGGTTCACGAGGAAGGTCAGCATTGGAGAGTTAAGACCGAGAAGCACAGTCAACAACTAAGTTCAGCAACTCACTTCCAATTTTATTTGGAAATGATTTTTTTTTCTGAAATGGCAAGTAAATTTGTTGTCTTACTTTGCAGTCAATAGGGCTACCTTTCAGTGATATTTTTGGTCCTCATCTCTTTCATTTGACTGAAAAAATATTTGAATTCCTTGCAGCATGGTATTCCATCAATCAATATATATGGGCTTCCTGGATATTCTATAGCATGCCCAAATTATATAATATAATAATAAAATATATTGTTGCCTATGTATATAGAAGCACATGATCCCCTTAGAATGCACATTTTAATTAGCTCTACTTATTATGTTACTTTATAGTGTTGAAATCTTTTGAAACCAATGTGCTTACTTAAAAAGTATCATTCATATTTTATTTCTCTTTTTTTTGCTGTTGAGATATTGCTTCTATTGTGGGGCCCTTGTCTAAAAAGAAAAAGTCAGTCTGTTCCCAGTTATTCTTGTTCAAGTGAGTCTCAAAAAAAGTTATTCTACCGCATTCTCTGGCATCATATAGAAACTTAAGTATAAAAAATACATTCAGTTGTTAACCTTCAAAACAATCATGCATAGCCAGGTGGAGGAGGGCCACCCTCTGCTGGGGACCATGGCTTGTCCATGCTTGAGTGGCCTTTCCTTTGCTTCCACTGATAGCAGTCTGGGCTGAGTGCTGCCTGCAGTGCAGAGGATGGAGCAGGTAGAGGCTTGAACAGCCATGATTGAAGCCAAGTCCTCAACAGGGGCAGGGAGTGATGTAGGAATGTCAAATGAGGTGAGATCAAAGAAGCCAGTGGAGAATGGGAGGAAAGATACCTCACTGAATTGGGAAAGAATTGACTTAACTCTGAAATCAGTTCTTCACTATCCCGACTCTTTGTGTATTTTCATTCTGTGTATCTTTCTTATCCTTTTTTCTTCATTACAAAGGCTTCAATAGATAGCAAATTATTTTAGTTGGCACAAGACTTCATTGTTTTCTGAACACAGTCCTTTCAAGAGCTCTTTAGAAAAGTGTAAATAAATATTGTGTTGACGCTCATTTACCCTTTAGTGGGTTACAGAAATGCTTTATTCACTTTTAAAAAAGATGAACTGGGGAAATGACAGAGGTTAAAAGTACTTGCTTGCAAAGCCTGTAAAGTTTGGGTTCAATTCCCCAACACCCATGCAAAGCCAGACCCACAAAGTGGTTTGTGTGCCTGGAGTTCCTTTGCAGTGGCAAGTGGCCTGAGGACACCCATGAGTGCATTCTCTCTCTCTCTCTCTCTCTCTCTCTCTCTCTCTCTCTCTCTCTCTCTCTCTCTCTCTCTCTCTTTCTCGGTTCACAAATAAATAAATAATTATTTTTTTTAAATTCACTGACATAGATCTCATTTCCTTATTTGTGTAATAATGAAATACTAGATAACAATAAATATTAATCACTAGCCCTAAGATTCATAATTATTAATTTCCAAGACAGACTCTTACTCTTCTTTCTTTGCTTTATTTTCATTGTGCAGTAGCCACACGAGAATACACTGCTGAGTTCGATCCCATCTGAACAGCTTTACGTCTTTAAAGAAGGTAGTAAAATAGCAGTTCCCAGACCTATATAGACTATGAGAATACTTTGTCTAAAGTACATATAGTATTTCCAAATATTGACATTATTTGTAAGTAATTGACATGATAGAGATAATTGCATGAGAATAAACATTTCTGACTTCTCTTTATAAAAACTGCCAACATACATTAGCACACTATATATAAGGTTTCTATGAGAAACCTATAGAGTCAAGTTTAAACTCCATTTAATATCAGCTATAATATCACCTGGCTATGCAAACACAAACTATTCAGAAACTGTAGCTACCTGGAAGGAAAAATTATACTAACTAAACAAATGCCAACATTTCTCTGTTTTACTCATTGCTGATTCCATGCTTAATTTGGGGGAAAGGTGCTTGTTTTGAACTGAGAGGGAGAGCAAATGATGGCTACATGGGAGCCAAGTGGGAACGGTTTGGGATGTATTTAATCTTCCCTGATGAATACTACTCTGAAGTGTTAGACATTGCTAAGTAGAGCTATCTGAAGTGCGGTCTTCAGTTTCTTTGTAAGTGTTCATTACTTCTTCCGCTCTGGCAGGAAAATCCACCTGAAAGTCTCTGAGGTCTTTTCTATCTAAGATATATGATCCAAGATCTATGCTTCTGACTGAGATAAAATGGCCATTGGGCATTCCTGCACTCAGCAGAAGCTTTAAAATATAATTCCCTGGTTTTGTCAGTGCTCAAATGCTAGAACTATGTGATGACTTAGAAGCTTGTCTTTCTGTAGAGGGGAATGCTCATTTCCCATAAGGAAACTCTTCCAGGGAAGTAGATATCATTTATAATTCTTGTTTAAACACACAGTACTGGAGTGATGTTGTGGGGTTTTCTATTGAGTTGAAAACAAAGATGTTTCCTTTGATCTGATAAGTGTTATGAGTCATCTATAAACTCCCTCCTTGGACCCCACCCCCCATCTTTTTCCCCAGTCTGTAACACTTCTATGTTTCATATCACGAGCATCTATCTTTCCTCAACAACCCTTGCCAGGTTTATTTTCTTACAGGAGCACACTCTATGCCGAGATTCCTAGAGGCTATTTCTCCGCTTTGTTTGGTTATCAGAAGTAACATAATGCTATGTGAGGGATCTGGTCCTGAAGCATCAGAGCTCAGGTGATTGCCTTTTATCTTGGTGAATTATGGGTATGCAATCTTCAAAACACCAGAGATTCCCTTCACATGTTTCTTGCAAAAAACCATAATAATAACAAAAAGTGATTGTGTGGCAACTGGTGATGGGTGAATATATATATTTTTTAACTTTGAAAAACTACTAAAAAAATAAGATAGGTCACAGGTCGAGTAATGATACAAGGTAAATATCTGCCAGAAGACTTGCAAAACATGTACTAAAACTACAAATCAATAACAAAATGAATAATAGAAAAAAATGAAAGAAGATTCATAGAGGGCAAGTAGTAAATGAAAGCAGATTGAATAAAGACATTCATTATAAAAAAAAATAAAATGGCAATGACACACCACCTCACACCTACTAAAACAGGTTTAAAATATTGACAAGGACACTGAAAATTTGTAACTCTCACAGACTGTTGGGGGGGGGGGAATGTAAAATAATAGAACAATGTAGGAAAACTTTTTGGCATGACAGAAAGAGATACCTGTCATCTGTTTCAAGTTGATGTGGGGAATTGAAACTAAAATATTTTTGATTATTTTGAATTTGTTATTTGTTTTATGTCAAAATTTGGCAGTAAGGGAGTTGGAAAGATAGTGAAAATGCAATTCCTGCCCAAGCATGAGGACCTGAGGCTGTCTTAAGCCACTAATCTCTAGATCCCACCTAAGAGCTGGGAGTGGTAGCTATGTATGCCTGAACCCTACCCTGCAGAGGTGACCAGAAGCGGGAAAATTACCTGGCTCACATAAAACAGCAAGCTCAGGGGTCAGCATGAGAACAGCCTGGAGGGGGAAGTAGGACACACAACACTTGGCTCCAGCCACCGAAGTCAAGTGCATGGGGCCTTGCACGGACACCCACCACATTATCCACAGACATACAAACAAGCAAACAAACATACAAAAATGTTTTAACAGTTTTCTTTTGTAATCTGTAAACAATAATATGAGAACACAAACCCAAAAAAGTTTAAAAATGGATGCTATATTTAATTTTTTTCCCAAACCTGTTAAATATTTTAAAGTCACACTGAAATTGGTCCTTAACCATGAAAATTTTAAACACAAATAACAGTTTTCACCTCAGAAATAGGAGTTTATTCTGAGCCAAATATGAGTGACTATGGCTAGGGAATGCTGACTCAGGTTGATCCAAAGAATGTGACTCACTGTGGTAGGATTGTGATTTTATTATTTACTGGCAAAATAAAGAAATGCATTATTGAAGACATTTACCAAACACATTACAGGGGATCTCAGGTAGGTGAGTTACGGTAAAGAGGGGGAAACATTCATCTAGGTTTTACATGCTATTCTTAGCTTACATGATATTCTTAGCTTTTGGAAGGGTCGAAGTTAGTGTTCTGCTAACAGTGTATTTTAAAGGTTTTACCTGATAGTCAAAAGTAGGTCAGAGACAAGAGTGAATGATCATTAAAGGGACAAAAAAAAAAAAAAAAAAAAAAAACTAGCACAAGATAAATTGGCTCTGAACTGCAAAATTCTACCTCGACACAATCACAGGGTTCTAATCAGTTATTCAACCTTGGAGAATCTTAAACACAGATGTGTCTGTCTTCTCATCTTTTTCCAGGAACTTCAGTTTACAGAACTCTTTAAGAATGTAAGGCAAATAAGAGTATTTTCTGGATTAATGTGTTTAGGTCAAAGGATTTTCTTTCCACATTGGCAAGATAGCCTTCAGTGAAAGGGTTTATATTTGAGGAACTACCTGAGAAAAGAAGGTAGTGTTACATTCTCTAAATGCCTAGATAGTTGCAGGTAATGAGAAAGAGAGCACTCACAACAACCCTTTGAGAGGTCATAATTTAGACCAGTAAGAAAGGAAGGGTGAAGATGGTAAGTAGTTTGCTGGAGGCCTGCAATTAGCAGCCTGCCAAAGCAAGCGTTGAAGCAGATTTAGATTCCAATTCTAACTCTAAAGTCGGTGTTCTTCCATTCTATCTCATTACTCAGTAATTTACTCATTGGATTTAAAAAGGCCCTCACCATCAATATCACAAAGCTGAAATGTGAAGGAAATGAACTAAAAGTCCAATTATTAATTCATAGTGAAGGAGGATAGGAAAAAGCTAGCTTCTTTTAGGCAGTTCAGTTAGACACTGAGGTCTAGAGAGAACCAGGAGATGCCACCCCACACACCACCTTGCCCTGGCACAAGAATGAACCTCTTGGCGTCTGACCGAGACTAATCTACAGCGCCCTCTGCTGCCCACAGTCTAACTCACTACCTAGGTGGACTAACCCAGGTGGGCTTGCCCTGGGGCCACCCTCCAAATCTACACACCAATGGGGTCTTCCCCTTGCACACCTGAATCTGACACTGTAAAAGCTGTGGTCTTCCTGTCCTCTCTCTTTTCTGGTGGGACCCTAGAGGTGTGTGTGTGTGTGTGTGTGTGTGTGTGTGTGTGTTGGATCCATGTGAATTTAGCTCCTATCCCAGCCTGGAAAAGATAATAAAAATTATGTCTTCACAAATGATAGCTTAGGCCCCTGTGGTAGTTTGATTAAAAGTCCCCCAATAGACTAAAAAATATATTAAAGATTTGTCTCCAGCTGCCTGGCTAGATTCTGAGGTGGATGTAAAATTCCAGCTATACATATGCAAAGGGAGCTGAAGTCTGGCAGTCCTGCTATTGTTTTAGTTAGGGAGAGTGTACTTGCTTGTTTTGGAGTTGCTGGTGCTGGGTCTGCCTTTCTGATTGGATCTATGAAAGGAGGACCAGCTTCTTTCAACATTTTGAAACTTTCCCTGGATCTGTTGTTTTAATAAATACTTTCCTCCCAAAACTGTGCCTGGTTTGGAGATTCATCCCAGTGGCTTGTGGCTGACTAGGACAGTCCCCATTCTTCTTCTCTTCTCTTCTCTTCTCTTCTCTTCTCTTCTCTTCTCTTCTCTTCTCTTCTCTTCTCTTCTCTTCTCTTCTCTTCTCTTCTCTTCTCTTCTCTTCTCTTCTCTTCTCTTCTCTTCTCTTCTCTTTTCTTCTTCTTCTTCTTCTTCTTCTTCTTCTTCTTCTTCTTCTTCTTCTTTCTTCTTCTTTTTCGTTTGGAAATTCTTTTCATTCACAACAGCTATCAAACCAGAGAAAAGAATCAGGATTATTTTAAGCAAATAAATCCTCAGGACAATGCTCTGAAAATAACAACAAAAGTCATCGCATCTGGACAAGCTCAATGTGTTATCATAATTAGATACAAGCTCTAGTCCAGTACTCACTACGGAGGGTAAGTGTTCCTTTTAGTTACCACTCTCAGGTGATATCCTGTTTCACATACGTGAGAGGATGACACTTGGTCTTCATTTCTTGAAGTGAGGCATATCTGTGCCCTTTCTTTCTGCCATTCTTCTTGACAGGGCAGTGGTGACTATAGATGCATCTGTAAATGTTACAGGTAGAATTCTACTTCATTCAAAAATGACCATAGGGATCTGTACAATATGATGTAAACTGGGTTTCAAACCAGAATGAGTTCGTGGATGAGCAGTTCTTGATGGCAGGTTGTCAATCTTTAATCCCAGGAGGTCTCTGTCAGCATTCAGTTTTCCTGTCTCACTGTCCCTCCAAACACACCTGGATCTATGTGATTATCAGTGTGGAGGCACCAATATACTGTTCTCTTCAGTATTTATGATTGGTCCTTATATTTTAGAACAACCTCTAATTCCTGTATAGCAGAAATTACTCTCAATTTGATCTACTTCCCCATCATTCTTGGCTCTAGGCACAATTAGAATGGTGGTGGTGAATGAGTGTATAAATCCTAAAGAAGTTACCACACAACGTTCTCCATAGGAATAATCTAGACTTTTAGGCAAATACTCTTTGGGTATTGACTTGTGACAAAAACCTGGTGTTAGAATCTCAAATATTTATGTCTGCAGAGATAAACCTAGTTTAATTTGGGACCTTTGTAATTTAGTAGGTGGCCCACAAGAATATTATTTTACATCCCAGTGTTCTCTAACAGTGACATTTAACAGAAACTTGGTTGAAAGTATTAAAAAATATGCATGCATAGAAACTGAGCTGAAAATGGTCTCCATTTGCATGACTAAATTTTCCCAGGAACATAAAATGTGAGCTGTTGTGAGAATATCAACTCAGTTCAAAAAAAATGAATGTACCTTGGAATCCTGTAATTAAAGATAACCATAGGAGAAATATTGATTTATTGATGATATATTCCTTTTGAAATAGAAATTATTTTTTGTGAACTTGTATGCCTGTTCTCTTCAATGTGATGGAAGAATCACATGTGATTTTTTTCATCTTGAATCACAGAAAAACATTGTTTGGGTAGCTAATACTTCACAGCAAACAGTGATTGCATTATGTTATATGTGATAATAATCTACAAAGACAAATATTTCTAAACATGAAATATGACTCCCTTTTTCCTTTCCCAGCCTGGAAACTGGCTCATGACTTGTAGAAGGAGCTCTTTGCTGCGTAAGAGTCACGCCTGTCAGGCAATGATAAAGATTTTGCTCTAGACAAATAGTGTTACTTTCTAAGAACAGTCTAATGGGTTTCCTGCTTCCAGACTTGCCATTCATGTATCAACTATGTCAGGATGTAGGCAGTTAACTTACCTTCTCTCTTAAGCTCTCTTTTCCAGGGGTTGTGGAACAATGAAAAAGCAGCAGCTATATTTTGACAGTGTAGAATAGAAGTCTGTAAGTGGTTCTCTGTTTCTGCTTTTAACTTCCATTCAACCAAAATACTGCTGTGTTAGTTTCCTGTGGATGCTGTAACAAAAGATTACAAAACCTATAAAGAAGGAACCACACTAAAAGGACATATAAAGAGCTTGAAGAGAGGGAGAGGGTGGCAAAAAGTACATGTGACATATAACAGAAGACAGGAAAATAAAGGGAGGGAAGATAGAGGGGAAGGGTCGGGTAGAAGGAAGGAGAATGAACAGGAATGAACAAAAGCAAATTGTATTTGAAAATGCCAAAAATGTGTAGCTTAAAATAACTATAGGGCTGAGGAGATGGCTCAGCTGTTAAGGCACTTGCATATAAAGTCTGATGACCCAGTTTTTATTCCCCAGTACACACATAAACCCAGATGCACAAGGTGGCACATGCATCTGGAAATTGTTTGCAATAGCTCAAGACTCTCACATGCCCATTCTCTCTCTCTCTCTCTCTCTCTCTCTCTCTCTCTCTCTTAAATAAAATTTATAAAAAAATAACTATACATGTGTTGACTCACAGTGTTGGAAAATTGAAGACTGAAATTCAAGTGTTGATGACCTCACATGTTCTTTGGCTCCTTCATCATCACATGGTCTGTGTTTCTCTGTACAAATTTCCTCTTTTTGTAAGAGTGCCATAAGGTCCTAATCCCATCTGAATTCTTCAATGAATTCATTGCGTTGAATCCCAAGAGAGCACATCTTACACAAGGTCATATTATGAGACACCATAGTCTAAGGTTCTACCCTAAATTTTAGGGACAAAAATACCAATAACAGTAAATTTCCACTAAAAGCAAGGCAGAATTAACTGGAGACACTACTGTTCATTCAAATTTCTGTACATCACAGAATCACAGTTTTGGTTTCTTTCTGGAACTGGCACATGTCTGGTTTTGACTAGAGAGGGAGCTACAATCCTGTAGGACCTTGATGCAAACAGTGGAAAACCTCTATCCATTTTCAATTTGAGTGGGAAAAAAAAAACTTCCAGCAAAATGTGGCTATCTCCAAAACAACCCCAAGAGAAAGAGACTCCAGAAGTGAGTTACACTCTAGAGAGAGAAGAAACAGCTGCCCTTCCATACGAGATGAGATCTAGCATGCAGGCAGAAAGAGTCCTCACCTCCACCTTGCCTTTCTCTCAGGTGATCCCTCATGTATTCACATACCTTCCCTGTTTTCTGTCATTCAGTCCTGTACCACCCAGTGTTTCTTTTCATGGCTAGACAGTCCTTGCAAGTTCAATAGTAAGAGTGTTGCCTAAACCTGATAGCAAAATAAAGACATGGAGAGGAGAAAGCGATCAGGAGGCTGGTGATGGATACCCTCCTCCTCCCATAAAATATAGTAAATATTCAAAATGTCAGAAGTGAAAATGCCATTCTTTGTAGCCCCGTTCATAGGTTATGCAATTTAAGTCTTACAACTAGGCGGTTTCCTTAGGACCAAGCATTCAAAGATGGAATGGTCTGGCCTCATGTTGCAGAATTACTCTCCTGAGGTTTGTGCCATTCGCGTCTCTATTGAATGTGGTAGAGAGTGTGGGCTGAAGAGATGACTCATTCAATAAATGAAGTCACTTAAGAGGGCTTAGCAAACTGTGGTTCTGAAGAATTCTCAACACTGATATGAGCTCTGTACTGCTGGGATGAGGCTCATATGACATATGCAATTGCTCATCTTCCATGCTCTTGACAGTAATTTGAAGTGGTAGATAGCTTGATTCCCAAATTATTCTTTTCTTCTTAACTTCATTTACCTCTCATGTTTGATTGAAAAAATGCTATTGCTTTTTCTTTGCCACAGAATCACTTCAAATCCTTGCATTCCTCCACTGAAGTTCTGGACAAGTTACGTGGAAGGAATGTGCAATGTGAGTTTGTACTATTCATGTTCTAAAGAGGAAATGTATTTATGACTTTTATAAGACAAAAAATCCCCTAAAAACATAGTAAGCAGGTGTTCTAACATATACTTTAACTTATCTTGTAATAAATGTGCACTTTTAAGTTACGGAGTACAGAATGAATCGGGTACTCGCCAAGTCACATTTATGCAGTTAGTTCATACTTCAAGGAATATCCAAGCTATCACTGACCTTGGCAATGTTTCAAGAGTAACATTGTTAAAAGGATAAAATGTTCTTGACAAATATCCCAGAGAAATCAGATGCGGTCGTGTTTCAAGACTATCCATCCTTCCATGACTAGTTCTCCTCCTCCATCAAGAAACAGGGAATGTTTTAAAATAACTGCAGCAAAAAAAATGTCCTTTCTAAGTTCAATTCCTTATTTTAGAGCACTGCTCATATGTAATGTAGTCATCATAGAAATAATTTGGTGAATATGCACATAGACGTTCTTTTGACATCAAATAATAGCAAAAGAGCATAAATCAATAACAGAGAAAACCACAAGATGCTGACCCAAATCAAGACAGAGGTCAGGTCCTGAGAGTAAGTTTTGGTTGTTGTTCTTTACATATATATTTTGCATATATATTTATATATACATATATTCACATATATTTATATATATTTTACATATATTTACTTTACACATATATTTATATATATAAATAATTCCACAGTCTAAGTCTTGTACACCAAAAGAATTACACCAAATAAATGAAAGAATGAATGGCTCCATTCCTGAAGAATGTGTGAAAGAAGGATAAAATATGTGATTAAAAGTTATAGTTTATTCCTTCTTTGTAGATTGTTCAAAATTTTGTAGGGTTGAATGTAATGTAATGTTTTGTTCTCTCTCTCTCTCTCTCTCTCTCTCTCTCTCTCTCTCTCTCTTTCTCTAGGGGTCTTTTGTTTTGGGGAGGGGCTTTATGGAGATAGGCCTTGTTATAGCACAGGCTGACCTAAAATTCACTCTGTATTCCCAGGCTGGCCTCAAACTCACTCTCTTTTTCATCTCTCTGCTTGCAAATGAAATAAATAAAGCATTAAAAAACTGGCAATAAGACAATAAGAATAGACCTTAATGACAAATAGACTACCACATATTATAATTCATATGAAAAATCTGTTTTAAATGTATGAGTATGTCTGGGAACTTTAATATATGAATGTACTGTAATCTGGTCAGGTTCCCATCATGTTATCCTCTACCACCTTCCATTCACTGAGGACCCTCCTATTTCAAGGTTGTCCTTTGGCTGTTTTGCTGTCTCATTCCTTTCACCCTTCAGTATCCTCTTTGTCAAAATGTTGATTGGTTCAAAACAGTGCAGGTCATGTGGGGGTGTCAGTAACCACTGTGGGGCCATAACTTCACTAGTCAATTCATGCACATTTCAGAAAGAAAAAAAGACTAAAAACAAATGAGCTAAGTCTTAATATAAAAAAACAAGCAACAACAACAGCAAAAAAGAAATAACCAAGAGAAAGAGAATAAAAAGAATAAAGAGATGAATGATAAAACTGAAGCTCATTGAACTGATTAAAAAAGCTAAGTGCACTTAGTATAGATTTAGAAATAAATATGATCATTCAGATGACATTGTAAACTTTCAGTGCTATTAACTGACAAAATCAACTGTCAAAATTAAAATGTTGGTAAAGAATAACTATCACAGAATCAGAATTAATTATTTTCATTAAAATTGCCACAAAGCCAATGTTACATATGATATCCAATGAACCTCAAAAGAACATGGATTCCCTAATTTAAATGAGGTTCATTTTAGAAAAGAAATGTATAGAAGAAAGCTCTCTCTAAGGAAATATCAAATAAGACTTGTACAATATGAGAGTTATATAATTATTAATTTTATAGAAGATAAGCTACTACTTGGTATATGTTGTATTATTTTATATTACTTGAAATTATTACATGATCCTGCTAAATGTTAGCTAATTTATTTTTAATGTATAAAAATATTGCACATCATGTTCAAGTATTTATCCTAGAGTTATGAAATAATTTGACAGAAGAAAATATGTCAAGGTAAATCATTAGAAACTTAAAAGGACACTGACTTTGACCAGTTCAGTAGATAAAGAAAAAGCCTTAGAAATACAATCTCTTGTGAAAGTAGAAAGGGTAAGTATGTCTTTTGTTTATTAAAGGTATTTATTAAAACATTCACTACCATTACTCAGTAAAACGTAGGCCATTCCTTTTGAGTTCTGAGCACAGTAATATGCCACCTTTAAATGCTATTTTCAACAAAACACATGAAATTTTGGCCAATGTAAGACAAGAAAAGAGCATAAGCATATCAACTAAAAGGCAAAATTGTAATTTGATGATAATTAGCAAAGAAATGATAGAATTATAAGAGTTCAGAATCCTCCAAACTATTTCATCAGTCAATGTTCTTTGTCACTTTAATGTCCACCGTGATCATTCTTTTCTCCCAGATATTCTGACATTAAGAGTGCTTTACCACTTATTTTACCTTTCTTTCCTTTGTACACTTTGGAAAATTCATAGTATTGTGATTTGAAAGGCTGCCATGTGCCTCAAAATTTATGTATTCATACTCATTATTCAAAGACTAAATTTGTATGTCCAACTGCCAAGTCTACATTTACACTTGATGTTTAGTAGACATCCAAGCTTAAAATATCTAAAACCGAAGTGTCTACTTATTTCCCTAAACCAACTTTGTCAATCAACTCCACCTCTTGGGCTAATTGTCATTGCCTCCTGGCATTTGCTTAAATAAAAATGTTTGAAAACATAATTTGCTTCTCTTCATCTCAAATCCTATATCCAATCTGTAAATACATCCTGTTATCTCTATATTTATACAGCATTTAGGATCTAATCACTTGGAATCACTATAGCCCTGCCTAGGAAGGACAGAATGACCCACTTGCCTGCTTGTATGGAAGTCATAAGGCAAGTTTGGGGAGGTGGACCTTGACATCCACCTCGTCTGAGGCAAAGTCTCTAGTTCCCATTTTTCTTCTCCTTCTCCTTTCTCCCTTCTCTCTCTTCTTTTCTTCTCATTCTTCTCCTCCTCCCCCCTTTTCTTCATCCCCTCCCTTTTCCTCTTCTTCAATAGTGAGTTTGCCAGCATCCAAAAAATTCTCTGCCTCCATCTCACCATCAACATTCTGGGATTATAGAAGCCAGTCAGAGCTTTGGCTTTGACATGGGGTGTGAGGATCAGAACTCAACTACTGCAGCTTGAATAGTAAATGTTTTATCCACTAAGTCATACCCCAGCCACACGTTAGGATTTGATCACCTTTTTTTAAAAAATTGAATTTGGTAGCATGATGAGGAACATTAGGAGATGACAAGTTGCTTTCCAAAACTGTGTTTCAGCAACTATATTTTCCTTCATGGTTGAGCTTATTCAGATCTCAGTAAAGTCAGGGAAACAGCATAAATATAGAAAATAGGTGTACAATTCAAAGGTGTGGTGACTTACGGGCTTCTGCTAAGCTTAGGCTAGGCTTTTAAGGCAGAAATTTGTAATTGTGTTATCTTAATTGGCTGCATATTTTTAAGATACAGTAGTCCCTAGTCAATTGGCCATAATCAAAAGAACTCCTTGAGCCCTGTCCATTTTGATTAATGTTCTAGCCTTTTTATTAGGCAGTCTTATCTACTTTGTCCTTGATACTTAAGTTCCACTATTTTGCTACAGCACTCCAAGAGAGTCCTGAAATAGCCTGCTAGGGATGTGATAGCACTGTAAAATGGGTAGGTGGCTGAAACAATATTCATTTAATTTCTCACATTTTGGAAGTCTGGGAAGTCCAAAATAGACATGCAAGCCAATTGGATTTCTGTCAAGGGCTTTCATTCTGTATTGCAGAAAGCATTCCTTTTCCTGTATCTGCACATGATGATGGAGGAAGGGTAGGAAGAAAGAGTGTGAGGGAAAAAGACAGAAACAGGTGGCAGGAAAGAGAAAAAAGGTGGGAAGGAGTGAGAAGGAAAAAAGAGTGGAAAAAGAACCATATACACCAATGTGCTTTATCTTATAAGGGCATGAATTGTGTCATGAGGACCTCAACCTCAAAATCTAATTTAAAGTTCTTATCACTAAAACACATTACCTCTGGAATTTAGCGCTCCAACATATGGCTTTATATGTATGTATATATATATATACATATATATATATAATTTTTATTGTCCATAATGAGTTACATTATTTAGTAGGCCAACAATGAGTTGTTATCCCCAACTCCCCAATGCCCCCCTCCCCATTTCCAATGGGACAGGGGACCATGGATAGCCTAGTATTCAGCCCAGTTCTCCTGGCCCAAGTGTGTTGTTACTGAGGGGTGCCATGCCTCTGGATAGTCTTCCCCACCACGGCTCTCACAATCTTTCTGCCCCCTCTTCCGCTCAGATCCCTGAGTCTTGCTGGATGAGTATTAAGGCTGCTTTAATGTTGTGAGCTTAGGGGTCTTTGTGTCAAAAATCGTTGGTTTCTGTCTCACTGGCTTATCCTGTGTTGATTGAATGGCTTTGGCTGTGGGTCCCTTGTTCATCCCGTCATTCTCTGCAGAGTTCCATATGGATCCTCCACGATATGACTGTGGTGGCTCATCTCTTGCCAGGATCTCAGCTAGCTGCCTGTGGTCGGTTGGCAGGGTTAGATGGGCCACAGCCCTCTTGCTGCATCCTGAAAAATACAAACACAATCTGCATTGGAGAGTGAGATCAGTATAGGTTCACAAATATACACAATTCTGGATTACCTAGATTCTATTTTTAGTAGCCTCCCCGTCAATCACTCCCATAGTGCATCTTTTCTGGGGAGCCCAAGAATGCTGGATCTGGTGCCTATCGCCCTGAATCCCCAGTTCCAGTCAAGGGCTCCCCCTCACTAAGTGGAATATTTGGCCAAATTTAAAAGTTGTTGATTGTCTCCCCCAGGCCTAGACTCCTCCATTGCACAAGTGCTCCTTTCTTGGTTTGCTATTCTTTCCCAGTAGGAGGAGTGGTCAGCCTACTCATGGCCACAGACTTTCATGCTAGTGGTCTCTGTTTACTCCAGCTGTCATTGATCAGCTTCCCCTGGCAGCTTATGCAGTGCCTTCCAGCACTGCACTAACTGCCTTCTGGGGGCTGGATACTATTCTGGACCTCGAAGGGTCTCTTGATGCTGATCCATGGCATTCTGTGGTTTCTTCATCAACAGAGTTTTGCCTCAGGCCTGGGGAGGGCTCTCAAGAGCTTTGACAGAATTCTGTCTTTTTTTTTTTTTTTTTTGGAACCTCATGGGTCACTTTGGTCAACAGCTCAGTGAGGGAAGGAACCGGTGGCTGGGACCAGGTGTTGTCAGACTGATCAATTATTCACAGGCTTAGACTCTCTCCCCTACTACTAATGGCCCTTTTATGGGACATAATTCAGTTCATACACCCTCTATGACAGTTCAAATTTGAAAACTCATTATATCTATGAGGTCTCCTACCAATCTTTAAAGAGAATTTACCATTTTCCCCCAGAAATATTCTGAACTTCTACTTACCAGCATATTTGTTTAGACCTTGTATTTAATGTATGAGCAAAGAGAATTATTTGTCTAACATGTTGCAGAGAAGTCAAAAGGTTAGACACCCCTGACTTGGTAAAGGGGAAATCTTTTTGCCTTCCTGAAAAGGCACATTTCCAGAATAAGTCAGGATTATTTTACTTTAGCATTCATATCTCCTAAAGTATTCAGATTGTTTCCTTACATTAAGAAGGTAACTCTTGTATCTCAACTTTATTTACAGTAGGTCAACAAGGAATCCAGACTTCTGTCAATCAGTTGAGTAAACAATTGAAGCAAGATCCAGTCGCTTATACCAACACCAATAATCCAGAATCTCAGACAAGTACACATATATTTAAAGATTTAGCCAACTCTTCTTTTTTGGCAAAATATCTTAGGAATCCAAACAAATACAAATGCTCCAGATTTTTGTGGAAGTAAATAAACAAAGTCCTATAATTATTTTCCCCATAAAACTCAACTTCATAGAACATTTTAAGATCTGGATTTAATCATAATTCTGGAAACACTGGTGGTCCCGTAGGGGTTGTGAACACAAGAATAATAGGCTTCTCTGAAAAGAAGCTGAAAGAGGAATTATACCCGAGAGAGAGAGAGAGAGAGAGAGAGAGAGAGAGAGAGAGAGAGAGAGAGAGACGGGGGGGGAGAAGAAGAAGAAGGAGGAGGAGGAGGAGGAGGAGGAGGAAGAGGAGGAGGAAAAGGAAGAGGAGGAGGAGGAGGAGAAGGGAGGGAGGGAGAAATCTTTGAAAACGAAATGAGAGTTACTCCAGATGTTGATGGAAATGAAGTTGGGATTAAGGAATGAAGAGATACTCTGATTACTTTAAATCATATGTCAAACTACTAATGCTGTCCTTTGACTCCTAGTGTTTCTTCCCTCCACCTTCAAATGCTTTGACATTCATTCCAACGGATGGGACATGTCTATGAAGCCAACTAATATTAGTTTGGGGGCCAAAGTTTATGGCTCAGTGCATAAAGCACTCACAACTCTACTCAGAGTACCTGAGTTTGGTTTCTCCAGCCCCATGCACAAATCCACAAGCTGAAGCAGGCTTCTATAGTCCCAGTATGTGGAGAGAGAGATGAGGTGCAGAAATGGGAGCATTTCTTAGGAGCTAGTATTGAGCCCAGTCAAGAACAATAGCACAGTAAGAATACAGAGTGTGAAATCTTGCCTCAACTGAGGTGGAAAGGCAGAGGACTGAAGAATAAGTTGTCATCTCACTACCACCCATGCCAGGGCATATGTGTACCCACATTCACACACACTTGGACATGCACATTCACACATGCAAACATATGACCAGTAACATAAAAACAAATAAATATGTTCAGTGATCAACAGGATCAAAATATGTGTCTGTTTTCCTGTATCAGTTTTATTGACACATTTGTAAGGTTCATTGGGTTGGCCTTAGAAATTTCCTGGGATATAAACTGTTTATTGATGAGAATTTAGGGATATGAGCAGCACATTCCTTTCTTCATTCTGCTCTATGTATTGTCCTACCTTGTGTTGGAATTCTTCAAGTTCCTCATGTTCTTCTAAGATAGAAGTTTTCCTGGAAAGCCTGTTTGAAATAAGCATTCCAGTCAGTAATGTAATTTAGTGGTTTGATCTTGGAATGTTATGTGCTGTAACATTCTCTTCCATGACCAACAATAGTTTTATTGTGTGACTTCAACATGGAGCTCCCCTTCCCCCAAATTCCCAACCCCCATTCCTTTCCTGTGGTCTTAGGAATGTTGCCTATAACCTCCTCCATGATAGGTGTGTGTGTGTGTGTGTGTGTGTGTGTGTGTGTGTGTGTGTGTGTGTGTGTGTGTGTTTTAACATTAGGCAGATTTCTTGTTATAAGAAAAATAAAGCACCTCTTGTAATCAAAGCAAAATGTTAATTACTGTTTATCAATACAGTATATCGCGTAGGTATGGAAAACTAGAAAATCAACATGAGAAATTGATAAGAACTGACAAGACACAAGTCAAGATTATGAGCAGATTGAGTAAATGATGACCTTGTACATCAGCTGGATTATTTCTGATCTTTTTCTGCTTCATTAGATATTTCAATCATTTAGTTTTAATGACTAAAAAAAGTGTCCTTGTTCTCTCTCTCCTCTCTCCACTGCCTCCCAGCTGGATTCACACAAATTTTCAAAGATATAACTGTGAATGGAGCACAAGTGCACAGTAATCTTTTCATTCAGTAAAACACTGCACTGAAGTGTCTGTAAAATAAAATTAGCAAATTGTGCATTCTCAATTTCTCTCTGTGCCATATTCTTTATCTCCTAGTTTCTTGGAGCTTCATTGTGATAGGTTAAAGCTGAAACAGAGAAATTAAAGACCCTAGCATGGCAAATTTATTTACTGAAGAAAAAGTGAAAGGCTGATAAGAGAAAATGTGAGAGTAAGGGAGAGAGTCTGGACACATAGTCTTTTTGTCACTTTCTTTGGGGAAGACTGGAGAAAGGGGAAGAGAAAGAAGGAGAAGGTAAGCAAGACAGAGATTAATTGAAGTGAGAAAGATGAATGAAGGTCCATCCTATCATATAAAGTCTTTAGGTTATATATGATATAACTTCCCCCTATTTATAAAGTGAATGAATCAATGTTTTTAAATCATGTTTTCTGATTATTTTTAGAATTATAATTATGACTTTTGGATATGATACTGATAGATATAGCTGTTTTATGATTAAATGCTAAATCAGTTCCTTAATTTACCATTGCTATTGAATTAATTTCTACATCCAAAGTAATGTTCTTTAAATTGAAGGCACATCTTCTTGCACAGTATTGACACTCCACACAGTTTCCTAGTTGATATGTTCCTTTCAAAGATATGTCATTTTCGAGATTTCTGTTGCCACATATTTCATTTTACTTCCCAGGTGTTTTCTCTCACCTAGATCACTCTTAAATGAAAGGACATCTGCTCACAAAAACAAAGGTCAACTTACACTACAACCACTATTTGTTTCAGTTATACTATGTACTCACAGATACCTAGAGATTCCAGCCTTCTCTGTACTACTCTTTGTCAACTCCACACAGGGAGATCTCCTTACACAGGCAGTACCTTGTCCATGAGTGAATGGCACCCCTTTCAAGCCAGAAAGTTCACTGTGTTTCAAGGTATTAAGTCGTTCAGGTCTGCAATCATAATGCTCAATCTAGTTATGGCACATTTATAGCTAATTAAAAAATCTTAAATATTCTTACACTAGTTTAAGTATAATTATTAGTTTTAGATATCTTAAGTTAGTGATTTATAAATAACAGTCTTGGCAAGACCCTATATTGGATATTAATAGGCACCAGTTAAATGGCTTCAATAAAGATTAGTTTATGTGTCTCCTCCTAAATAGAAAATGAATTCATCAAAAACTAGGAAGGTTTCCTATGTTTTATTGTGGATCTAATATCAATAATAATATGTAGCATTTAAAACATATTCAGTATTTTTTAGTATATATCAGACGTGTTCGGTAGCAAATTTCTAGAGAGACTATTTTATTTTTCCCTATCTGCTAATGAATTGTACCACCTGGGGTAAGTTGGCAGGGTTGTGGGGTGACAGGCTGGTGGGGGACCAAGGCAAGGCTCCCTCACTTGACCTTGTGTAGGGTAAGGGGTCCAAACATACAAGGGTCTGTGAAAGTTGGGTACAGGTTCCAAACATACCCTCACCTGGGATCAAGGGGTTAGTTGGCGGAGCCACAGGTAGCAGGCTGGTGAGGAGCAAAGCAGCTTCTTTCTTACCCTAGGTTATAATCAAAGTCCATCCCCCAGCCTGCTACTGCTGCTGAAGTTTTGAACACCCCTCAGACTTAATGACACCAGAGGAACCGATCAGGAATCAAAACCTCAGTAGTCTTTTCTGCAACCTCATGCAATGTCCCCACTTCTGCTGAGGGCCTGGGTAAAGGCTATCTCTCACCTGAACATAGAGACAGATCACAACACAACAAGAACACACAGGTGGAGAACCCCATACCAAGTTTGCCTAGCTCACTATGGAAGTCAACAATGAAAATATCAAAAATAGAGCATAAATGCAAGCCCAGGCAGAGATGACATGTTCAGGATATTTCTGCACAGATTCTATATCTAGATTATTAATGGAAATAGAAGCAAAAAATGACAATGTAAATGAAAATGTGCAGAATCAGCTCCCAAGCTTTACCACGAGACTCAATACAATGGAGAAAAAACAGATGGACTTTGCTAGAAAAAGCTAACAGCAAACCAGCAATCAAAGGAACTGAAGAATCAACTGGCTAAACTAAACAAAGACATAATCAAATACAAGAATGAGTACAAGGAAGCATTAAGTAAGAAAACCTCTGAAATGTAAAGACAATTCAACAAAGAGATAGAAACCATGCAAAAAGCTCTATTGGAAAACCAAAATCAAATGGAGATATTTAAAACATCTCTAGAATCCCTCACTACCAGAGTAAATAACCTGGAAGATAGAACCTCAATAGTGGAAGACAAAGCAGAAGAAAGAGATTGAGATAACAGAAACTTGGATACGTTCAAAAAAGATTGTGAACAAAATATGAGGGAACTATGGGACACCCATAAATGACCAAATTTCCATAACATGGGGATATCAGAGGGGGAAGAAACCCAGGCCGAAGGCATAGAGAACATATTCAACAAAATGTTTGAGGAAAATTTCCCCAATCTAACAAAAGGGAATCCCATCCAGATACAAGAAGCACACAGAACATCAAACAGGCAGGACCAAAGGACAAACTCCAGAGGCACATTGCAGTTAAAGCCCTAAACATTGAAAGTAAGGAGAGGCTTTTAAAAGCAACAAGAACAAAACAACAAATCACACATAAAGCCACACCCATCAGAGTTACAGGAGATTTCTCCACTGAAGCCATGAAAGCGAGAAGAGCTTGGAGTGGCATACTTCAAAACCTAAATCACTTTGCTTTCAACCCAAACTACTGTTACCTGTGAAAGTAACCTTATAATAGATGGAAAAAGGAAAATATTTCAAGATAAAAGCCAGCTCTACAATTTTATGGACAATAAACCAAACCTACAGAGAATTCTCCATGAAATATTCAGCACAGAAGAGCCAAGCAACCAACCCTAAGAGTCATTCATAAGATGGACACAATAATCAACCCTAGAGGAGACAAAATAATTATAATAATATAATAATTATATATTATTTATTATATTTATATTTATTTTATATATTAGAAAAATATAATAATTTGATGCCAGAGAGGCATCAAATCCCATAAACCCTACACTATGGCAGGGATTAACTCAAGCCTCATAGTTATAACTTTGAATATTAATGGCCTTAACACTCACATAAAAAGACACAGGCTAGAAGGATGGATCAAAAAATGGATCCTCTATCTGCTGCCTCCAAGAAACCCACCTGACCTCTAAAGACAGGAACCTTCTCAGGGTGAAAGGATGGGCAATGAGTTTCCAAGCTAATCGAAAAACAACGAGAGGGATTGCTACACTAACGTCTGATTAAAACCAATATCAATTCAAAAGGACAACCAAGGATACTTCTACTCATCACTGGAACAATCCAACAAGAGAAGATCACCATCATAAGCATATATGTACCAAATGCATGTATGCGCCACAATCATAAAGCAAAAACTAATGGAAAATAAAACAAAAATAAACTGCAAGTCCATCATATTTGGAGACTTTAATACGCAACTCTCATCTTTAGACAGATCATCCAAACATAAGATCAACGAGGAAATAATAGAACTCAATAACACCATAGATCAACTGGACCTAACATATATACGGAACATTCCATCCCAACTATCAGAATACACATTCTTCTCAGCAGCTCACTAACCCTTCTCCAAAACAGACCACATATTAGGAAAAAAAGCATGCCTCAACAAATTCAAGAAGATTGAGGTAGCACCCTGCATAATATTGGAAAACAATGCATTGAAGCTGGAAATAAACAATGTGAAAACAAATAGAAATCATACCAACCATCAGAGATTGAAAAATACACTATTAAATAATGAATGAGTCATTCAAGAAATCAAACTGGAAGTTGTAAATTTTCTTGAATTAAGCAATAATGAAATTACATCATACTAGAACCTATGGGACACAATCAAGGCAGTCCTAAGGGGAAAATTTATAGCACTGATTGCCTTCATAACAAAGACAAGAGAGACCCAAAATTTATAACCTAACTAACCAGCTAAAGGCCTTGGAAAAATTAGAAACATCCAACCCTAGGAGCTCAAGATGAAAAGAAATAGTTAAGATCAGAGCAAAGATCAATGAATTGGAAACAAAGAAAATTTTAAAAAATGATGAAACAAAGAGCCATTTCTTTGAAAAAATAAAAAATATTGATAAACCCCTGGACAATCTAACCAAACAGACAAAAGAGAACACCCAAATCAACATAAACAGAAATGAGAAAGGAGAGATCACAATAATCTGATGGACATACTTTTAAAACCTCTTCCACAAAATTGGAGAATCTGGAAGAAATGGTCAAATTCCTAGACACCTATCACCTGCTAACTCTAAATTCAGAGCAGATAAATCTCCTAAATAAACCAATTACATCTATCATAATTGATAATGTAATCAAAAACCTCCCCAGAAGGAAAAGTCTAGTTCCTGATGGATTCTCAGACAAATACTACCAAACATTCACCACAGAACTAAAACCACTCTTTCTGAAGCTTTTTAGAGTAATCGGAGAATAGGGAATACTCCCAAACTCCTCTGAAGCTTGCATCACTCTAATACCCAAATCAGACAAAGATATTTTTTAAAAAGAAATCTTAGGTGCCACTATGGATTAAACACATAGATCATATGCCCATCTCCAAGACTGCTAGGCTTAGTTAGGGAATCTTGTCAATTTTCAGGAACTTAATTTGTAAGCTACACCAGTGAGTTATGATTGGCTTGGCTCACAGAAGTAGTGTGTTTGGAGAAAAAGTAAGGAGGAGAGATTAATTTGAGGACCGAGCTTAAGATAAGGCAGAATGACATAGCAGAAGAACTGCTTACTGCATGGCAGCAAGGAGACAGAGGGCAGAGAAAGGAAGGGGCTCAACTCCAAGGGTAGAGGGCTTACTTAGCATGCAAGAAGCCCTGGCTCCAGCCTCCATAACTAGGTGCATAACTAGGTGTGGTGGCACATATATCCTTCTGTGGTAGTTTGAATGTATATCCCCCATTGACTCAGGTGTTAAAATTACTTGTAACTCAGGACTCCAGATGCCTGGCTAGAGGAGTCACTGGGCACTAAACCTGCGGTCTAGCCCAAAGGTGTGTTTGGGGAAGGATCTAAATTCCAGCCCAAAGGCATTCAGAGAGGTCTGAGCTCTGGTGTGCCAACTTGCTGTCAGTTTGTGCTTGCTGCTTTTTTGGAGTTTAATGGCTGACAGTGGTTTCTCTTTCTGCTTGAATTTTATGAATGAGAGCCAGCTTCTTCCACCATTATGGAACTTCCCCTGGATCCGTAAGCTTGAAATAAATCCCTTTCTCTATAAAAAAATGAAAATAAAAAATTTAAAAAAAGAAAACATATATATATATGCTTCATTGAAACTTGATACTTACATATCCAAAACACAGCACCTCACTCCTCAACCTCCCAAGTGGGAGGATTACAGGTGAGCTCCAAGTGCCCAGTGCTCACAATGTTTCCTGTTCCAACAGCTTGGATAGGGCATGCCTTTCTGTTCACGTTAAAGTCTTGGTTCCTAGTATTGGTTGCTAGTTGATAAGCTTTAGGGAAATGTTTGGGTCATGAAAGCTCTGAATTAATCAATGGAATAATCCATTGGCTGCTTCCACAATACAATGGTATTTGTTAGTACTCTCTGCTTCGCCACATGGCCATGGCAATGGAGCATGCCAACCATAGACTAAATCTTCAGAAAAACTGTGCCAAGAAAAAATACTTTCTCCTTTTATTTTGTCTGAAGTATAACAGTCCCACCCTATCCTTCCCTTTGTCGGTCTCTAGCCTCACCCTTCACAATTCTTTGGTATCCTTTCATAGCCTGTGACTTGATACCTACTGTGTTCTCCACCCAAATGTTATGTATTTGTTCTTTCCTTTCCTCTCCTAACTGGATTACATAATCTAAAATATTCTATTACCATGGCTTTGACCTCCCTCATAATTCATGATTTCACCATATTTCACTATCTTCTTAAAAGTTACTGACTTAGATTTCATTCCTATCATAATATTGTGATATTCGTGATTTTGAGGCTATCCTTGAAATACAGTGAGTACATGAGAAAGGAAGTATGCTCAAGATTTCAACATAGTTAAATTTTGAAAACGCTATTTTAATAAAAGTCACAAAGAGTACTTTCTTTAGAACTTTTTGTCCAATAACTCTGAGGTAAGGTAAATAATAAATTCCATCTGCAACAATGGATTTGGATTTTAGACCTATGTTTTGCCCTTGGTATTAGATCTGGGGTTCATATCTAACAAAAGAATAATATATCTTATCTGCCTCCATGTGGAATTTTTTGAGGAAAAATTTATAAAATATAAAATATATGTGGGTAGTCAATGCATAAAAAAAGAATATAAGGAGAATGATATATACTCTTTTTGTCTAAAAAATCAAAATCATAAACATATCCTATGGGTTTTCAGGAAACTGTTCAAAAGTTCTCAAAAGTTATAATAAAAGTTCTCAATAGTTAAAAACTCTTCAAGTTCTCCCTAAAAATCAATCTTAAAGATATCTATAAAAAGACCTATATCAAAGATATGGAGACTCTTAAGAAGTAATATATACATTTAACCTGCAATTTTGTAAAGACAAATGAAAAATAGTTAATTAAATTTATGTTTGTCTTATAAATGATTAATCTTGCACCCACCCAGAGAACAAGTTTTAAAACAGGAAAAAAAATCCAGAAAGGCTGAGATTATGGGACGCGCTGAGACCTTTAAAAATTATGAAATGAAGTGAGACCAGAGAACGTCATTTAGGACATTAGTGGGAAAAGTAAGAGGATAAAGTGTCACCCAAAGAACTTCTGCTGTTATAATGACCATACAGAGTCAGTAATTTCACTTACAGTCACATAAACTCCAGATGATTAGATGAAAAATCCAGAGCATTCCAGACCTTGTCCAAATCACCATCTGGTAATAAGATCATCTGTAGGTGTCCTCTTTCTCATTCAGAGACAGATTGCACTTTCCATCTCTCTATATGCACAATGTCACTCTGAAACTCAGCTAGTCTCTGCATCCCCACATCACCATCACTAGACTAGATTATAAATTAAGAGTTAATTTGGGTGTCTTCCAAAAGAGGTGAACAAACAGGATGCTTTAAGTGTTTTGTCATATTCGATATTGGTCAGCTTCTCCAGGTAAAGACAATGTATCAATTCTAGTACTTTTCTCCTTAAGTCTATTCTAAGCCAAAGCTCCCATTTGGGAAGTCATAGTTTCCCAAAATTTGTTCTTTACACCAAAATGGATCCATGTAAAATTAAGACATAGTGCTGCTACTCATGATAGCTTATGATTCACAAAGAAATTTCTATCAGCTTACAAGTTAACTGAGTCTTAAGACTATCACAGTGTTAAAATATGCATCTCATGGTGGAGTATGTTTCAGTCCCCTCCTGCAGTCATTCTCTTGACACTTCTTTTGGAAATGCAAAAACAATTTTCAAATCACAGTGCATCAAATTCATAACCTGGCTAAAATTTCAAACCAGTCAATGTTTGCCAAACATCTGTTAATGGAGACTATGTTTAATGTTTTCAATAATGCTTACTCCATTTGCCTTGTGTTAATTTAAGAGAACAAATAAGGGTGAATTGAATAAAATTTCCTGAGAATATTGCCCTTACACAATATATATTTAATTTAAATATTAGCGGTCATTTTCTTGTGTGGCATGGCAAGCTCTTTGCTGGTAATCTTGAACATCCGTCTATACATTTTCACTGAAAGCATCCAATGTCCTTGATTAAGGGTTTTGTGGCATTTAAGTCATTTCTTACTCATCTCATACTTTTCTACAATTTGCTTTATAACTGGCATTTCACACTTTAAAGAACCACGAAGGCACTTTGTGACTCACAAGCAAATTTTTTTACAATGAGCTAATTTATTAATTTATCTTTTGCGCATAATTATAGAATTATGTCTTTTAATTATTATTCTAAAATTTAAAACCAAGAACAGTAGTCCAGTATCAATGTGTTAATCAATAATTCATCCAAAGTTTGAGAAAATGTGTTCAATTGATATTTTTAAAGCCAGAACTACATAAAAATAGCTAATGGACTGAATATTCATTTTTCTTCTGTCTTCACACTATAAGAAAGGAAAGAAATTCCAACTGAAATAAGTAAATAATGTGTGTGTGTGTGTGTGTGTGTGTGTGTGTGTGTGTGTGTGTGTTTTCAAGGTAGGGTTGTTCTAGCCCAGGTTTACACGGAATTCACTATATAGCGTCAGTGTGGCCTCGAACTCATGTTGATCCTCCTACCTCTGCTTCCTAAGTGCTGGGACTAAAGGCATGAGCCACCATGCCTGGCCCAATACATAATTTAAAAAAAATCTTTATTGTCCAAAATTAGGTACATTGTATGAGCAAATATTTTGTTGGTATTCCCATTTCCCTCCTCACTGTCCCCAATCCACTGGGTATTCTCCTAGATGGGCACACTGGATCAATCCATGTGGTAAGGGGTTATGGATAGCACAGGAGGTAGCCAGGTTGCTCCCCCCCATTTTTTTGCTATTCCTGAGGTGGGCAATGTCTCTGGGTTAATCTCTTCCACCATGGCTCTTACAATCTTTCCACTCCCCCAGCTCAGTTCCTGAGTCATGGTGGGTGAGTTTTAAGTCTGTTTTATTGTTGTGTACTTAAGAGTCTCTGTGATTCTACTTTAAGTTGTATTGGAAGTCATTGGTGTCATTGACTTATCCTGGGTTGACAGATTGGCTATGGTTTTAGGTCTCTTTCTTGCTCAAACACACTCTTAAGTGTTTCATTTGAGGTCTACACAATAGCCCTGGTGTGGTTCATCTCTTGCTGCCATATTATCTTCCACCCGAGGATCATCAGTGGAGTTAGAATGACCAAGGCTCTATCACTGCCTTCTGAAAAATGCAAACAGAATCTCCATTGGAGAGTAAGATCAGTAAAGATTAAATGAGATACAAATTTCTAATTTGGCAAGATTCTATTGATATTAGCCTCTCTGTAGTTCTCTGGTAATGGGGATTTCTTTTTGGAGCCCCAGTTTTTGTAGAATTTTGCCCTGAGTCCCAATTCCAGTTAAGGGTTCCTTGTCACTGAGTGGATTTCTTGGCCAATTTAAAAGTTGTTGAATACCACCCCCCAGGTTTTGGTGTCTCTATTGCACAGGGTCATTTCTTGGTTCATTGATCTCTCCTAGAGGGAAGTGTGTTCAGCCTTCTCATGGCAACAGTCTGCATTTTGTATCAGTGGTTTCTGCTTTCTGCAAATATCATTGACCAATATCCCCTGGCAGTATATGCAGTGTCTTCCAGTACTGCACTTGCTACCATCTGGGGACTGGATACCATTCTGGATCACACAGGGTCTCTGAATATTGTTCAATGTATTTCTGTGGTTTCTTCAGCAATAGGATCTTACTTTGGCCTAGGTGC
>PVHP010020497.1:27500-30581 GCA_004024765.1 Zapus hudsonius | reverse complement strand
TTCGCTGCTTCATCCTGGGTTGATTGATTGGCTGTGATTATAGGTCTCTTGCCCATCACTGCCTGCGGGGTTCCATGGGACTCCTCCACGGTAGGTCTGGGGTGGCGCATCTCTTCCCAGGAAGACAGCTATCAGCCTGTGGCTCAATGGTAGGGTTGGAAGAGCCACAGCTCTCTCGGCGCCTTCTGAAAAATACAAAAAGAATCTCCATTGGAGAGTGAGATCAGTGTAGGTTAATTGAGATACACTTTCCTGAGTTGGCTAGATTCTATTATTGGTAGCTTTTTGTAAATCACTTGTAAAGTGAGTTTCTCTTTGGTGTAACCATGTCTGTGATTTATTCTTCTTTGTTTGCATTTCAGGTTTTGTCTGCCAGTTGTGTTCTTGGAAGTCTTATTCCTTCTCTGCCCTGACACCATGGTGACAAAGCTCCTCAGGAACCTTCCTCTTCTTTTCCCGAAATGAATCATTCTGCCTTACACACTGAAATACTGTCCTCCCACACATTAGACATTTGAGTATTATTCATGCATCAATAATATAGGCATCTTCTTTGACTAGCATCAAACAGGTTGGAAAACAAGCCGCAGAAGTTTCCTGGCATTTATTTTGTTAATTGCAAATGTCACCTATGGCTTTACCTAGTGGAGAATTCAGTTGCATTTTGATATCAAGTTTGGCTACTTATGTATAATATCCAAACAGAATAATTAAAATGACAATTGAACATGGTTGAAGTCTTTGCTAAACTAAGACATTTCCAACTGGAGAAACTATAAATTAACAAAAGAAGAGAGTCTTTAAGAAAGGGAATAACAGTGAATCCAGTGGTTAAAACAAATTCTTTCCCCTTTGGTACTCATGTTATATGTCTACCACAAGTAAATGTCAAAGCTTAAATATTTGCCTGAAGGAACTTAATTTTTTTAATTTTCATATTTTGCTGTGGTAGGATTGAGCCTAAGACCTTGCACATGCTGAACAGTCCCCTAACACGGAGCTCCATCCCCAGCCCTGGCCGAAGCATTTTATTAGCGTATTAGGAACTGAGATTATTTCTTTCATTCATCAAATGTGTTTCATCTCTATCACAAATGCATCGTGTAATTGGGAAGAATACAAATTCCCAGGCCTACCTATTAAAGATTACCTGAATCAGACTCTTGAAAGGGGTTTTGATTAGGAATATGCATTTTTATCATGACTACAAAATATTTTTTCTCAATTTACAAATAACTTAGTTAAATTTTATGGGCTCTATAGGTGGGTAGTAACATTCTCCAACTAAAGTGAAAGTTGAGTAATTTAAGAGAGATCGGGAAAGTATCAGTAATAAAACAGGTTATAGTCTGCGAATGTGTAGATCTCATTGTTAAAAAAAGCAAGCAAGTGAATCTGGAAATAACTTAAGGACTACTTCAGAAACTTAGTGTTGTAGTTAGCCATAGGCCTCTGTGATGAACCTTGAAACCAGGCACAGTTATGGGAGGAAGGATTTATTGAATTTACAGATCCAGGGAAAGTTTCATCATGGCAAAAGAGGTTGTCCCCTTTCATAGATCCAAACACAGAGAGAGAGAAATAAAAAAGTCATCACCAACACCACATACACCAGTAAACAGCTGGAGGGGAGGAAGTCTTTTCTTCCTTTCCCCAGAGCTTCCTTATATCCTATCCACTAATGAGAGGGCTGCCTACTCTGGAGAAAGGGTTCACTCTAAAGGAAGAAGTTCCTCCTTTAGTTCATCCTTTTGTAAACAACCTCAGAGACCCACCCAAGATTACTGTAGATTATCAAACTGGTCAAGTTGGCAACAAAACTCAACCATCATGCATAGCTAATACTTCAACATTCTCCAGAGATAATTATCTTTAGTATGTATAACATGCAGTCTGTTAGGAACTTGGGACCCTCCACCTGCAGTGGCCTGTATGTACACCTAGAACTAAGCTGTGAACTAGTTTTCTCCTCCTTATAGTGACCATTATTTATCTTCTGTACCTACTCAAATATGTTCTTAGATTGAGCCAGGATTGGAACCATAGGAAGCCATCCAGTTGGGACTGTTTTGAATGCATGCATAGTAAAGAGGAATTAGAAAGGAAGAAAGGAAGGAAGGAAGGAAGGAGGGAGGGAGGGAAGGGATGAGGAAAGAAGAAAGGAAGGAAAACAAATAAGGAAAAAGAAGAGAAGAAAGGAAGACAACTACTGTTAGATCTGCAAAATACCACCAAAGCAAATGGTTCAAAACTCTACAGTGGTCATTGGATTTTGCTGTGGGTAGTAACTCCTTGGATACTTGTTACATCTTCGCAAGCTTTAGGGGAAAAACCCCTATTTACCATTCTGTGTCTGTGTATATGTACTAGGCTTACAAATGATTTTAAAATGTTGTAGAAGCCAAACCTATCAATGAAACGACAGGATCAGTCAAACTATGCTCCTAGAAACCAATCCATCATCACATAAAATCCTAGAAAGTGAAGCCTCAATACTTCCTGGAACCCTGGAATATTTTCCCCTTGACTAGCCTGCTGCCCCTTGGCAGTGAATCTCAACCCTTTACTCCCACTTTGCTCTTAATAATGCCTTTTTCTGCTTAGTGCCTTCTGTGCACCTTTCCTCAGTTCTTTGAAAAAGACAACAAGAACCTAAAAACACTCAGACAGAGATCACAATTACGCCAAATTATGTGGGGAATGAAATAGAGTAAATGATGTTTTCTGAATGAATAAAAAGATTGAAGGGTGGATGATGTAGTATCACAAAAGATGAAGTTGAACATCTTACATCTTCTATGAAGATGTAAAAAAATATTGGCTTTTCTAATTCTTCAAAATAGAACTTTGATTCTGATCTCACAAGCTAACCAAGACTCAAGTTCTTATAAATGCAGAGCATGTCAAAATTTCATGTGGCTGCGAGATATAAGTTATGTGGTCCATTATAGAATGACTAGATAAACCAGGGAGATCTCCCACTGCCCCCATTCAACATCTGGCAGTATATTCTTGATTGTTTCAACAAGAGACACTACTTGAGAAGAAATAGAATATCAGTCCCTCCCACACCACACATAA